>CAVNZG010000002.1:0-121000 GCA_963693315.1 Diogma glabrata
GTATCTAAAGAAATCGAGATAAAATTTTGAGAACTTTGGGAAAATTTATTTATTTTTTGAGACTATGTCAATAGTGAGATACACGCTTGGAGAATGAAATTGGTTCTCTGGCCGAGAATTCTGATTAATGCCTCTAATTGATAAAGGTTCAATGTATTTTCTTTAATTTTTCTAAAATTTTTTCATGTGGAGAAATCGAGATAAAATTTTTAGAGATTGTGCAAATAAATTAATTTTTTGAGGATATGTCGATACTGGGATAGACGCTTGGTGAATGAAATTGGTTCTCTGGCCGAGAATTCTGATTACTGCACGTAATTGGTAAAGGTTCAATGTACTTTCTCTAATTTTTCTAAAATTTTTGTATGTGGAAAAATCGAGATAAAATTTTGAGAACTTTGGGAAAATTTATTTATTTTCTTAAGATATGTCGATATTGGGATAGACGCTTGGTGAATGAAATATGTAATCTGGCCGAAAATTCCGATTAATGCACGTAATTGGTAACGGTTCAATGTACTTTCTCTAATTTTTCTAAAATGTTTGTATGTGGAGAAATCGAGATAAAATTTTGAGAGATTGAGCACCTAAATTAATTTTTTTGGATATGTCGATATTGGGATAGACGCTTGGTAAATGAAATTGGTTCTCTGGCCGAGAATTTTGATTAATGCACGTAATTGGTAAAGGTTCAATGTATTTTCTCTAATTTTTCTAAAATTTTTTGTATGTGGAGAAATCGAGATAAAATTTTGAGAACTTTGGGAAAATTTATTTATTTTTTGAGACTATGTCGATATTGGGATAGACGCTTGGTAAATGAAATTGGTTCTCTGGCCGAGAATTCTGATTATAGCACGTAATTGATAAAGGTTCAATGTACTTTCTCTAATTTTTTTAAAATTTTTTTATGTGGAAAAATCGAGATAAAATTGTTAGAGTTTGGGCAAATAAATTAATTTTTTAGGAAATGTCGATACTGGGATAGACGCTTGGTGAATGAAATTGGTTTCCTGGCCGAGAATTCTGATTAATGCACGTATTTGATAAAGGTTCAATGTACTTTCTCTAATTTTTCTAAAATTTTTTTATGTGGAGAAATCGAGATATAATTTTGAGAACTTTGGGAAAATTTATTTATTTTGTGAGACTATGTCGATATTGGGATAGACGCTTGGTGAATGAAATTGGTTCTCTGGCCGAGAATTCTGATTAATGCACGTAATTGGTAAAGGACCAGTGTACTTTCTCTAATTTTTCTAAAATTTTTGTATATTGAACAATCGAGATAAAATTTTTAGAGATTGGGCAAATAAATTAATTTTTTGAGGATATGTCGATACTGGGATAGACGCTTATCGAATGAAATTGGTTCTCTGGCCGAGATATCTGATTAATGCACGTAATTGACAAAGGTTCAACGGACTTTCTCTAATTTTTCTAAAGTTTTTGTATGTGGAGAAATCGAGATATAATTTTGAGAATTTTGGGAAAATTTATTTATTTTGTGAGACTATGTCGATACTGGGATAGACGCTTGGTGAATGAAATTGGTTCTCTGGACGAGAATTCTGATTAATGCACGTAATTGATAAATGTACAATGTACTTTCTGTAATTTTTCTAAAAATTTTGTATGTGGAAAAATCGAGATAAAATTTTGCGAGATTGAGCAAATAAATTAATTTTTTGAAGATATGTCGATATTGGGATAGACGCTTGGTGAATGAAATTGGTTCTCTGGCCGAGAATTCTGATTAATGCAAGTAATAGGTAAGGGTTCAATGTACTTTCTCTACTTTTTCTAAAATTTTTGTATGTAGAAATATCGAGATAAAATTTTGAGAGATTGAGCAAATAAATTATGTTTTTTGGATAAGTCGATATTGGGATAGACGCTTGGTAAATCAAATTGGTTCTCTGGCCGAGAATTTCGATTAATGTGCGTAATTAGTAAAGGTTCAATGTATTTTCTCTAATTTTTTAAAAATTTTTGTATGTGGAAAAATCGAGATAAAATTTTGAGAACTTTGGGAAAATTTATTTATTTTCTGATGATATGTCGATATTGGGATAGACGCTTGGTGAATGAAATTGGTTATCTGGACGAGAATTCTGTTTGATGAACAAAATTGGTAAAGGATCAATGTACTTTCTCTAATTTTACAAAATGTTTGTATGTGGAGAAATCGAGATAAAATTTTGAGAACTTTGGAAAAATTTATTTATTTTCTGAGAATATGTCGATATTGGGATAGACGCTTGGTGAATGAAATATGTAATCTGGCCGAGAATTTGGATTAATGCACGTAATTGGTAAGGGTTTAATGTACTTTTTTTACTTTTTCTAAAATTTTTGTATTTGGAGAGATCGAGATAAAATTTTGAGAGATTGAGCAACTAAATTAATTTTTTAGGATATGTCGATATTGGGATAGACGCTTGGTAAATGAAATTGGTTCTCTGGCCGAGAATTCTGATTAATGCACGTAGTTGGTAAAGGTTCAATGTATTTTCTCTAATTTTTCTAAAAATTTTTGTATGTGGAGAAATCGAGATAAAATTTTGAGAACTTTGGGAAAATTTATTTATTTTTTGAGACTATGTCGATATTGGGATAGACGCTTGGTAAATGAAATTGGTTCTCTGGCCGAGAATTCTGATTATAGCACGTAATTTATAAAGGTTCAATGTACTTTCTCTAATTTTTTTAAAATTTTTTTATGTGGAAAAATCGAGATAAAATTGTTAGAGTTTGGGCAAATAAATTAATTTTTTAGGATATGTCGATACTGGGATAGACGCTTGGTGAATGAAATTGGTTTCCTGGCCGAGAATTCTGATTAATGCACGTATTTGATAAAGGTTCAATGTACTTTCTCTAATTTTTCTAAAATTTTTTTATGTGGAAAAATCGAGATATAATTTTGAGAACTTTGGGAAAATTTATTTATTTTGTGAGACTATGTCGATATCGGGATAGACGCTTGGTGAATGAAATTGGTTCTCTGGCTGAGAATTCTGATTAATGCACGTAATTGGTAAAGGATCAATGTACTTTCTCTAATTTTTCTAAAATTTTTGTATATTGAACAATCGAGATAAAATTTTTAGAGATTGGGCAAATAAATTAATTTTTTGAGGATATGTCGATACTGGGATAGACGCTTATCGAATGAAATTGGGATAGACGCTGTGTGATAGACGCTTGGTGAATGAAATTGGTTTCCTGGCCGAGAATTATGATCAATTTACGTATTTGATAAAGGTTCAATGTACTTTCTCTAATTTTTCTAAAATTTTTTTATGTGGAGAAATCGAGATATAATTTTGAGAACTTTGGAAAAATTTATTTATTTTTTGAGACTATGTCGATATTGGGATAGACGCTTGGTGAATGAAATTGGTTCTCTGGCCGAGAATTCTGATTAATGCACGTAATTGGTAAAGGATCAATGTACTTTTTCTAATTATTCTAAAAATTTTGTATGTTGAACAATCGAGATAAAGTTTTTAGAGATTGGGCAAATAAATTAATTTTTTGAGGATATGTCGATACTGGGATAGACGCTTGGCGAATGAAATATGTAATCTGGCCGAGAATTCTGATTAATGCACGTAATTGACAAAGGTTCAACGGACTTTCTCTAATTTTTCTAAAATTTTTGTATGTAGAGAAATCGAGATATAATTTTGAGAACTTTGGGAAAATTTATTTATTTTTTGAGACTATGTCGATACTGGGATAGACGCTTGGTGAATGAAATTGGTTCTCTGGACGAGAATTCTGATTAATGCACGTAATTGATAAATGTACAATGTACTGTCTGTAATTTTTCTAAAAACTTTGTATGTGGAAAAATCGAGATATAATTTTGCGAGATTGAGCAAATAAATTAATTTTTTGAAGATATGTCGATATTGGGATAGACGCTTGGTGAGTAAAATCGGTTCTCTGGCCGAGAATTCTGATTAATGCACGTAATAGGTAAGGGTTCAATGTACTTTCTCTACTTTTTCTAAAATTTTTGTATGTGGAAATATCGAGATAAAATTTTGAGAGATTGAGCAAATAAATTAATTTTTTTGGATATGTCGATA
Organism: Diogma glabrata; assembly: GCA_963693315.1. NCBI lineage: Eukaryota > Metazoa > Arthropoda > Insecta > Diptera > Cylindrotomidae > Diogma > Diogma glabrata. The sequence goes on from CAVNZG010000002.1 coordinate 4,101, forward strand.
CTGGGATAGACGCTTGGTAAATGAAATTGGTTCTCTGGCCGAGGATATGTCGATACTGGGATAGACGCTTGGCGAATGAAATTGGTTCTCTGGCCGAGAATTCTGATTAATGCACGTAATTGACAAAGGTTCAACGGACTTTCTCTAATTTTTCTAAAATTTTTTTATGTGGAAAAATCGAGATATAATTTTGAGAACTTTGGGAAAATTTATTTATTTTGTGAGACTATGTCGATACTGGGATAGACGCTTGGTGAATGAAATTGGTTCTCTGGCCGAGAATTCTGATTAATGCACGTAATTGATAAATGTACAATGTACTTTCTGTAATTTTTCTAAAAATTTTGTATGTGGAAAAATCGAGATAAAATTTTGCGAGATTGAGCAAATAAATTAATTTTTTGAAGATATGTCGATATCGGGATAGACGCTTGGTGAGTAAAATTGGTTCTCTGGCCGAGAATTCTGATTAATGCACGTAATAGGTAAGAGTTCAATGTACTTTCTCTACTTTTTCTAAAATTTTTGTATGTGGAAAAATCGAGATAAAATTTTGCGAGCTTGAGCAAATAAATTAATTTTTTTGGATATATCGATATTGGGATAGACGCTTGGTAAATGAAATTGGTTTTCTGGCCGAGAATTTTGATTAATGCACGTAATTGGTAAGGGTTCAATGTACTTTCTCTAATTTTTCTAAAATTTTTGTATGTAAAGAAATCGAGATAAAATTTTGAGAACTTTGGGAAAGTTTATTTATTTTTTGAAACTTTGTCAATAGTGGGATACACGCTTGGAGAATGAAATTGGTTTTCTGGCCGAGAATTCTGATTAATGAACGAAATTGGTAAATGTCCTTTCTCTAATTTTTCTAAACTTTTTTTATGTGGAAAAATTTAGATAAAATTTTTAGAGATTGTGCAAATAAATTAATTTTTTGAAGATATGTCGATACTGGGATAGACGCTTGGTGAATGAAATTGGTTCTCTGGCCGAGAATTCTGATTCATGCACGTAATTGGTAAAGGATCAATGTACTTTCTCTAATTTTTCTAAAATTTTTGTATGTGGAAAAATCGAGATAAAATTTTGAGAACTTCGGGAAAATTTATTTATTTTCTGAGGATATGTCGATATTGGGATAGACGCTTGGTGAATGAAATATGTAATCTGGCCGAGAATTTTGATTAATGCACGTAATTGGTAAGGACTCAATGTGCTCTCTCTACTTTTTCTAAAATTTTTGTATGTGGAGAAATCGAGATAAAGTTTTGAGAGATTGAGCAAATAAATTAATTTTTTAGGATATGTCGATATTGGGATAGACGCTTGGTAAATGAAATAAGTTCTCTGGCCGAGAATTTTGATTAATGCACGTAATTAGTAAAGGTTTAATGTATTTTCTCTAATTTTTCTAAAATTTTTGTATGTGGAAAAATCGAGATAAAATTTTGAGAACTTTGGGAAAATTTATTTATTTTCTGATGATATGTCGATATTGGGATAGACGCTTGGTGAATGAAATTGGTTATCTGGAAGAGAATTCTGTTTAATGAACAAAATTGGTAAAGGTTCAATGTACTTTCTCTAATTTTTCTAAAATGTTTGTATGTGGAGAAATCGAGATATAATTTTGAGAACTTTGGGAAAATTTATTTATTTTTTGAAACTATGTCAATAGTGGGATTCACGCTTGGAGAATGAAATTGGTTCTCTGGTCGAGAATTCTGATTAATGAACGAAATTGGTAAAGGTTCAATGTACTTTCTCTAATTTTTCTAAAATTTTTTGTATGTGGAAAAATTTAGATAAAATTTTTAGAGATTGTGCAAATAAATTAATTTTTTGAGGATATGTCGATACTGGGATAGACGCTTGGTGAATGAAATTGGTTCTCTGGCCGAGAATTCTGATTGATGCACGTATTTGGTAAAGGTTCAATGTACTTTCTCTAATTTTTCTAAAATTTTTGTATGAGGAAAAATCGAGATAAAATTTTGATAACTTTGGGAAAATTTATTTATTTTCCTAGGATATGTCGATATTGGGATAGACGCTTGGTGAATGAAATATGTAATCTGGCCGAGAATTTTAATTAATGCACGTAATTGGTAAGGGTTCAATGTACTTTCTCTAATTTTTCTAAAAATTTTGTATGTGGGAAAATCGAGATAAAACTTTTAGAGTTTGGGCAAATAAATTAATTTTTTGAGGATATGTCGATACTGGGATAGACGCTTGGTGAATGAAATCGGATCTCTGGCCGAGAATTCTGATTAATGCACGTAATTGGTAAAGGTTCAATGTACTTTCTCTAATTTTTCTAAATTTTTGTATTCAGCCAATTATAAAACCTATTTCATTCAACAAGCGTCTTTCCCAATATTGACTATCCCAAATGTATTATTAAAAACTTAAAATAGAAAAACCATAAAAACCAGCACAAACAAAAATGTTTTTTAGACCTCTGTATCGAAAAGCCATTTTTATCAACTCTTAACGCGTGTCATCAAAACTCTACTTTACCATAAGTTTTACTTGCTCTTATTTTTCTCCTCTCTCTGTGTATGATTTTGTCATTTGTGTTCTATAAAATTATTTGGGATTGACTTTGTATTTAAAATAAAAACTTTCAAAGAATGATAAAATATCGAAATTATTTAATAGATATTTGATGAAAAATTTAAAATAAAGTAATAAAAATAACTATTCCTATTGCAGGAATCAAACCCATGTTTTTCTGAATGTTTTCCATGGTTTTATATCACACAGCTAATGGTGATCCTAACTATTAAAGAAAATAAGTTAATATACTTTATGAATGTTAAAATTCAAAAATAAATAACGGTGATACGAAAAATAAAGTATATAAATCGTTTATGCTGCTAATGATGATGATATTGTTTTTAGTTGCGTTTGTATTTATTTGTAGCCCATGCATAAGAAACGATAGTTTTGTGGCAGTTTTTATAGTTTTTATATGTGTATTGAACATTTAAAAAGGAAATAAGAATAAAATAAACTTAAAATGTTCGCATTTATTTAATACAATTTTAGCTTTTGCAACGTGTGTACGTTGTACTTGTACAGGTTTTAATTGATTTGAAATATATACATATTGTGGTATACCGTGGTTTTCAATTGTGAAATTTGCAAATTAACATTCAAAAGTTTTTTTCAAAACTCAAATTTCCCATTGCATTGTTCCTTTTATGGTTTTGTGGTTTTTTGTTGACGTAGAACTAAGAATTATTAGTAAGCGCAATTTTTTCGCAGTTCTGCAATTTTCCCAAAATTTGGATTGAGTATTCCTTGTTATTTAGTAAATTTTCACGTCTCTATTATTATCAGCCATGCCATTCAAATATATTAACTTAACAGAAGAGAAGTTGGAGATTATACGGACTACTATTATAGAAAATGTGGATCATAATGATGTTATGTCTTTAAATTTTATGAATGGGCCATTATTGGCGATTATTTGCTCAAAATTATCAGTCAAGTGTAATGAGCGGATGCGATTAAGTCTAAAAAATTTAATTTGTAGAAACAAATGTTTTATTTTTAAACTCTTTGGCGCATCTAAAATGAGAGTAGGACATTGCGATACTGTTTTGTCCAACAACATTGAAACACCAAATAATGTTGAAATATCTAGTGAACATGGCTTTTCTGATTTTAACTACGAGAATTTATTAAATGCGTCAAATGAATTGCAAACCATTCATTTAGATCTAAAAAACGTTGAAGAAGATTCAATAATGCTTGACCAAAACACTGACATTATTGAACTTGACAATTCTGGCTACGGAAATAATAAAAAAGTAGACAGTGATTTGAAAATGGATAGTGAAGATGCCATTTTAGTACCTAATTTACATAACCTATGTTCAGATATAGCATATACCTGCTTAAATGACGTTTTAGCTATACCAATAAAAACTTGGAATGAAATTTTTAATTCAAATACTCGTGAATTTGACAGATTCAAATATTCTTTCGTATTTGCTGAACTTCTCTCAAAAATGACTGGATGCTTAATATGCATTAAAGATAGTCAAATAAATCAAAAATCTATTTATATCCGTGCATATTGTGGACATAGAAGTCCTGAAAGCGGCAAGGAATGTCGTAAATTTAAAATCACAAACAAAGGACAAAAGTCAGTTAATCATTTTAATGTAAGCGCTTCCTCGCTTAAAACATTCCATCCTTACATAAAACCTCGTGTTGTTAGTAAATTATATCGACAGGAATTAAAGGAATGTTTGCTAAAATCATCGGTGGAAAGTTTTTCGGAAAAATTGTTTTTAAATGAGGACAAGAATTTTGTAAAAAAAAATAAAACATTAATGAAATGCACTTCAGTAGATGTGTTAAGAAAAATTAAATCTGAGGCTCTAATGGACCAAGATAACCATATCGATGATATAGAGGATATATACATCGAAATTCAAAATACAAAAGGTACACCTGATCAGAATATACAGCAACTATCCAAATGGCCGTTTTATGTTATAAATTTTAGTAAAATTCAAACAGAAATGATGAAATTAATAATAAATAACAATTCTGACAAAAAACTTGTTGTATATATGGATGCAACAGGTGGACTTGTTCGACAACCAAAACCAGAACTGTCATCAGTCTTATATTATGCTCTTGTTATTGCAGTAAAAAAAAAATGAGACTGATCCCAGTGATCCTTTTCCTGTTAGTGATTTTGTGAGCGCAAGTCATAGCAGTCAAAGTATTGGAACTTGGCTCAGAGCATTTAAAAGTTTTGTTTTAAATCAGACTCATAAATGGCCCATTTTTGATACTGTTGTGACAGATTTCAGCTTTGCTGAAATAAATGCCGTTTTGGAAAGTTTCAATAACTTGACAATTATTGATTATTTAAAATTATGCCATAAGTCTATTAGTTTGAAAAACATTGCAAATTTAAACAAATATGTCAAAATACATCTGTGTTGCTCACATCTTCTTAAAAATGCAATGAATGATGTTAATGATTATTTTAGGGAATCATCCAAAGTATCAAAATACGTTAAGGAAATAGTGGCATCATTTTTCCTGTGTAGTAATTATGAAAATATGAAATTAATTTTCCATCATTTTTCGTTGCTATTAAAATCAAAATTCACTTCTCCACAGACAATTTCAGCTTTCAATGAAATAATAAAATCAGCGGTCGACGTTGAAAGCATAGATTTGGAAAAAGAATGTAACATAAGCAGGTATGATGCAGGTGAATTATTCCATAAAACAATTTACGAACAAAGTCCATTTTATCAAGATTTTTTAAAAATATACAACGATTGTGAAATAAATGAAACCAGCATCGGGCATCAGGCAGTTAATAATTTGTACAATCCCGGGTTTGCAGAAAAGTTTATAAAAAAATACATGACGTACATTCCATTGTGGTCGCAACTAATCTATAATGAAGGGCGACTAAGTAATAGCCATGTTGAAAATTATTTCTGCGTTATTAAAAGACGTTGTCGTGAGGCATCACATTTAGGAAAGCTACCCACCAAGTGCCTTAGATTTATAAAAGAAGTAGAAAAACGGAATAAAATTGTTTATGAAAGATTTAAAACAAAAATTCCAAAAAAGTCTTTAAAAAATGTCTCGTTAAATTTAAAGGGGAAAGAAGTTACTTTGCTAGATTCCTTTAATAAAACTGAGACATGGACCAAAAAAAATACCATTTTAGGAAAACCCGTGAAACACAATTACTTAAGCTTGAAAAATTTGAAGCAATTCAACAATAAATCAAAAAATGAACAAACCGAAATAGCAACAAAAATTCAAATAAAGAAACACTCTGATATGAAACTATCTGATAAAGAGAAGAATTTTCAAACGAAAACATGGCTTTTGCGTAATGGCAATATTGTTAGAAACGATTTCTACAAAAACACATGTGCTTTTGACGCAGCATTACATTGCATTGTAAATATAAAATTAAAATTTAACTTTTTATTTGACGAATCATGCCCTATTTCAAATGTAGTAAATGCATTATATAATGGAAATAGTCATCTAGCCGAAGAATTAAGACATGATGCTATTTTCTATATTAAAAAAAATTTAAATTATGATTTCGGTATGCAAAGCAATTGTGAATGTAACATCACACTAATATCGGATTGTTTTTTTAAAAAATATCCTACTTGTACAACCGAATTTGTTTGTAATGTCTGTACGAAATCGACAGTTGAAAGGCGGCCATATGTTGCGATAGACACATGTTTACTAGAACAACATGGCCTTGAACAATTGGAAAAGAGTTTTATTTCGATACCACCAAAACGGTGTTGTGATTTGATCTTATCTCCAAAATCAACCGTTTTCAATGAATATGCTGTAATTAATACGGAATATCGCAATCCAGAAAAACAAAAACCTATAGCGCTAGGCAGTATTCAAAAATTAATAAAAATTAACCATATTGATTATGAAATTAACTCTTTAGTACATTACAGTGCAACTGCAAATCATTACACAGCATACTGTAAAAAAGTCGATTTTTGGGAAGAATACGATGACCTTAAAGAAAATATTGTAAAAATACGAAATGCGTCAAAGTTAGTAGTGCCACACTTAGTGTTCTATTCAAGAATAAACCGTAAATAATTATATTACGAAATAAAGATCCAAGGACAAATAATTTTTTTTTCGTTTGAATTATCAACATGACTTATTAAAATTTCACTGCAACAAATTTAGAAAAAAGTTCATTAAATTTATTTAATAATAATTTAATAACAAAAACTCTCAATTGTAATATCGTGAAAGAACAAATTACGGGCTGAGAGTAGCATAAACAAAAATAAATTTTCTATAATTGAACGTTGACTGTTGTAATTGATTGTGTGTGTAATATTTACAAAATGTCGACGAAATTAGTTTTTTAAAACATAAAAAATTTTATCAAAAATTAGAAAATACGAAAAATTCTTTGTATTTTGCCCAAAGTTCTCAAAATTTTATCCAGGTAAATACGCATACAAAAATTCTGGAAAAATCACATAATGTTCATTGAGCGTTTTCCAATTACGAGCATTAATTATAATTTCCGGCCAGCAAACCGTTTTCAGCTTGCAAGCGTCTGTCTCAGTTCCCATTAAGATAGTAATATCGTGAAAGAACAAATTACGGGCTGAGAGTAGCATATACTGAAACAAAATTAAATTTTGTATAAATGAACGTTGACTGTTGCAATTGATTGTGTGTGTAATATTTACAAAATGTCGACGAAATTGGTTTCTTAAAACATAAACAATTTTATATAAAATTAGAAAATACGAAAAATTCTTTGTATTTTGCCCAAAGTTCTCAAAATTTTATCCAGGTAAATACGCATACAAAAATTCTGAAAAAATCACATAATGTTCATAAAGCCGTTTCCAATTACGAGCATTAATTATAATTTTCGGCCAGCAAACCGTTTTCAGCTTGCAAGCGTCTGTCTCAGTTCCCATTAAGATAGTAATATCGTGAAAGAACAAATTACGGGCTGAGAGTAGCATATACTGAAACAAAATTAAATTTTGTGTAAATGAACGTTGACTGTTGCAATTGATTGTGTGTGTAATATTTACAAAATGTCGACGAAATTGGTTTCTTAAAACATAAACAATTTTATCAAAAATTAGAAAATACGAAAAATTCTTTGTATTTTGCCCAAAGTTCTCAAAATTTTATCCAGGTAAATACGCATACAAAAATTCTGAAAAAATCACATAATGTTCATAAAGCCGTTTCCAATTACGAGCATTAATTATAATTTTCGGCCAGCAAACCGTTTTCAGCTTGCAAGCGTCTGTTTCAGTTCCCATTAAGATAGTAATATCGTGAAAGAACAAATTCCGGGCTGAGAGTAGCATATACTGAAACAAAATTAAATTTTGTATAAATGAACGTTGACTGTTGCAATTGATTGTGTGTGTAATATTTACAAAATGTCGACGAAATTGGTTTCTTAAAACATAAACAATTTTATCAAAAATCAGAAAATACGAAAAATTCTTTGTATTTTGCCCAAAGTTCTCAAAATTTTATCCAGGTAAATACGCATACAAAAATTCTGAAAAAATCACATAATGTTCATAAAGCCTTTTCCAATTACGAGCATTAATTATAATTTTCGGCCAGCAAACCGTTTTCAGCTTGCAAGCGTCTGTCTCAGTTCCCATTAAGATAGTAATATCGTGAAAGAACAAATTACGGGCTGAGAGTAGCATATACTGAAACAAAATTAAATTTTGTGTAAATGAACGTTGACTGTTGCAATTGATTGTGTGTGTAATATTTACAAAATGTCGACGAAATTGGTTTCTTAAAACATAAACAATTTTATCAAAAATTAGAAAATACGAAAAATTCTTTGTATTTTGCCCAAAGTTCTCAAAATTTTATCCAGGTAAATACGCATACAAAAATTCTGAAAAAATCACATAATGTTCATAAAGCCTTTTCCAATTACGAGCATTAATTATAATTTTCGGCCAGCAAACCGTTTTCAGCTTGCAAGCGTCTGTCTCAGTTCCCATTAAGATAGTAATATCGTGAAAGAACAAATTACGGGCTGAGAGTAGCATATACTGAAACAAAATTAAATTTTGTGTAAATGAACGTTGACTGTTGCAATTGATTGTGTGTGTAATATTTACAAAATGTCGACGAAATTGGTTTCTTAAAACATAAACAATTTTATCAAAAATTAGAAAATACGAAAAATTCTTTGTATTTTGCCCAAAGTTCTCAAAATTTTATCCAGGTAAATACGCATACAAAAATTCTGAAAAAATCACATAATGTTCATAAAGCCTTTTCCAATTACGAGCATTAATTATAATTTTCGGCCAGCAAACCGTTTTCAGCTTGCAAGCGTCTGTCTCAGTTCCCATTAAGATAGTAATATCGTGAAAGAACAAATTCCGGGCTGAGAGTAGCATATACTGAAACAAAATTAAATTTTGTATAAATGAACGTTGACTGTTGCAATTGATTGTGTGTGTAATATTTACAAAATGTCGACGAAATTGGTTTCTTAAAACATAAACAATTTTATATAAAATTAGAAAATACGAAAAATTCTTTGTATTTTGCCCAAAGTTCTCAAAATTTTATCCAGGTAAATACGCATACAAAAATTCTGAAAAAATCACATAATGTTCATAAAGCCGTTTCCAATTACGAGCATTAATTATAATTTTCGGCCAGCAAACCGTTTTCAGCTTGCAAGCGTCTGTCTCAGTTCCCATTAAGATAGTAATATCGTGAAAGAACAAATTACGGGCTGAGAGTAGCATATACTGAAACAAAATTAAATTTTGTGTAAATGAACGTTGACTGTTGCAATTGATTGTGTGTGTAATATTTACAAAATGTCGACGAAATTGGTTTCTTAAAACATAAACAATTTTATCAAAAATTAGAAAATACGAAAAATTCTTTGTATTTTGCCCAAAGTTCTCAAAATTTTATCCAGGTAAATACGCATACAAAAATTCTGAAAAAATCACATAATGTTCATAAAGCCTTTTCCAATTACGAGCATTAATTATAATTTTCGGCCAGCAAACCGTTTTCAGCTTGCAAGCGTCTGTCTCAGTTCCCATTAAGATAGTAATATCGTGAAAGAACAAATTACGGGCTGAGAGTAGCATATACTGAAACAAAATTAAATTTTGTGTAAATGAACGTTGACTGTTGCAATTGATTGTGTGTGTAATATTTACAAAATGTCGACGAAATTGGTTTCTTAAAACATAAACAATTTTATCAAAAATTAGAAACTACGAAAAATTCTTTGTATTTTGCCCAAAGTTCTCAAAATTTTATCCAGGTAAATACGCATACAAAAATTCTGAAAAAATCACATAATGTTCATAAAGCCTTTTCCAATTACGAGCATTAATTATAATTTTCGGCCAGCAAACCGTTTTCAGCTTGCAAGCGTCTGTCTCAGTTCCCATTAAGATAGTAATATCGTGAAAGAACAAATTACGGGCTGAGAGTAGCATATACTGAAACAAAATTAAATTTTGTGTAAATGAACGTTGACTGTTGCAATTGATTGTGTGTGTAATATTTACAAAATGTCGACGAAATTGGTTTCTTAAAACATAAACAATTTTATCAAAAATTAGAAAATACGAAAAATTCTTTGTATTTTGCCCAAAGTTCTCAAAATTTTATCCAGGTAAATACGCATACAAAAATTCTGAAAAAATCACATAATGTTCATAAAGCTTTTTCCAATTACGAGCATTAATTATAATTTTCGGCCAGCAAACCGTTTTCAGCTTGCAAGCGTCTGTCTCAGTTCCCATTAAGATAGTAATATCGTGAAAGAACAAATTCCGGGCTGAGAGTAGCATATACTGAAACAAAATTAAATTTTGTATAAATGAACGTTGACTGTTGCAATTGATTGTGTGTGTAATATTTACAAAATGTCGACGAAATTGGTTTCTTAAAACATAAACAATTTTATCAAAAATTAGAAAATACGAAAAATTCTTTGTATTTTGCCCAAAGTTCTCAAAATTTTATCCAGGTAAATACGCATACAAAAATTCTGAAAAAATCACATAATGTTCATAAAGCCGTTTCCAATTACGAGCATTAATTATAATTTTCGGCCAGCAAACCGTTTTCAGCTTGCAAGCGTCTGTCTCAGTTCCCATTAAGATAGTAATATCGTGAAAGAACAAATTACGGGCTGAGAGTAGCATATACTGAAACAAAATTAAATTTTGTGTAAATGAACGTTGACTGTTGCAATTGATTGTGTGTGTAATATTTACAAAATGTCGACGAAATTGGTTTCTTAAAACATAAACAATTTTATCAAAAATTAGAAAATACGAAAAATTCTTTGTATTTTGCCCAAAGTTCTCAAAATTTTATCCAGGTAAATACGCATACAAAAATTCTGAAAAAATCACATAATGTTCATAAAGCCTTTTCCAATTACGAGCATTAATTATAATTTTCGGCCAGCAAACCGTTTTCAGCTTGCAAGCGTCTGTCTCAGTTCCCATTAAGATAGTAATATCGTGAAAGAACAAATTACGGGCTGAGAGTAGCATATACTGAAACAAAATTAAATTTTGTGTAAATGAACGTTGACTGTTGCAATTGATTGTGTGTGTAATATTTACAAAATGTCGACGAAATTGGTTTCTTAAAACATAAACAATTTTATCAAAAATTAGAAAATACGAAAAATTCTTTGTATTTTGCCCAAAGTTCTCAAAATTTTATCCAGGTAAATACGCATACAAAAATTCTGAAAAAATCACATAATGTTTATAAAGCCTTTTCCAATTACGAGCATTAATTATAATTTCCGGCCAGCAAACCGTTTTCAGCTTGCAAGCGTCTGTCTCAGTTCCCATTAAGATAGTAATATCGTGAAAGAACAAATTCCGGGCTGAGAGTAGCATATACTGAAACAAAATTAAATTTTGTATAAATGAACGTTGACTGTTGCAATTGATTGTGTGTGTAATATTTACAAAATGTCGACGAAATTGGTTTCTTAAAACATAAACAATTTTATCAAAAATTAGAAAATACGAAAAATTCTTTGTATTTTGCCCAAAGTTCTCAAAATTTTATCCAGGTAAATACGCATACAAAAATTCTGAAAAAATCACATAATGTTCATAAAGCCTTTTCCAATTACGAGCATTAATTATAATTTTCGGCCAGCAAACCGTTTTCAGCTTGCAAGCGTCTGTCTCAGTTCCCATTAAGATAGTAATATCGTGAAAGAACAAATTACGGGCTGAGAGTAGCATATACTGAAACAAAATTAAATTTTGTGTAAATGAACGTTGACTGTTGCAATTGATTGTGTGTGTAATATTTACAAAATGTCGACGAAATTGGTTTCTTAAAACATAAACAATTTTATCAAAAATTAGAAAATACGAAAAATTCTTTGTATTTTGCCCAAAGTTCTCAAAATTTTATCCAGGTAAATACGCATACAAAAATTCTGAAAAAATCACATAATGTTCATAAAGCTTTTTCCAATTACGAGCATTAATTATAATTTTCGGCCAGCAAACCGTTTTCAGCTTGCAAGCGTCTGTCTCAGTTCCCATTAAGATAGTAATATCGTGAAAGAACAAATTACGGGCTGAGAGTAGCATATACTGAAACAAAATTAAATTTTGTATAAATGAACGTTGACTGTTGCAATTGATTGTGTGTGTAATATTTACAAAATGTCGACGAAATTGGTTTCTTAAAACATAAACAATTTTATATAAAATTAGAAAATACGAAAAATTCTTTGTATTTTGCCCAAAGTTCTCAAAATTTTATCCAGGTAAATACGCATACAAAAATTCTGAAAAAATCACATAATGTTCATAAAGCCGTTTCCAATTACGAGCATTAATTATAATTTTCGGCCAGCAAACCGTTTTCAGCTTGCAAGCGTCTGTCTCAGTTCCCATTAAGATAGTAATATCGTGAAAGAACAAATTACGGGCTGAGAGTAGCATATACTGAAACAAAATTAAATCTTGTGTAAATGAACGTTGACTGTTGCAATTGATTGTGTGTGTAATATTTACAAAATGTCGACGAAATTGGTTTCTTAAAACATAAACAATTTTATCAAAAATTAGAAAATACGAAAAATTCTTTGTATTTTGCCCAAAGTTCTCAAAATTTTATCCAGGTAAATACGCATACAAAAATTCTGAAAAAATCACATAATGTTCATAAAGCCTTTTCCAATTACGAGCATTAATTATAATTTTCGGCCAGCAAACCGTTTTCAGCTTGCAAGCGTCTGTCTCAGTTCCCATTAAGATAGTAATATCGTGAAAGAACAAATTACGGGCTGAGAGTAGCATATACTGAAACAAAATTAAATTTTGTATAAATGAACGTTGACTGTTGCAATTGATTGTGTGTGTAATATTTACAAAATGTCGACGAAATTGGTTTCTTAAAACATAAACAATTTTATCAAAAATCAGAAAATACGAAAAATTCTTTGTATTTTGCCCAAAGTTCTCAAAATTTTATCCAGGTAAATACGCATACAAAAATTCTGAAAAAATCACATAATGTTCATAAAGCCTTTTCCAATTACGAGCATTAATTATTCCCATTAAGATAGTAATATCGTGAAAGAACAAATTACGGGCTGAGAGTAGCATATACTGAAACAAAATTAAATTTTGTGTAAATGAACGTTGACTGTTGCAATTGATTGTGTGTGTAATATTTACAAAATGTCGACGAAATTGGTTTCTTAAAACATAAACAATTTTATCAAAAATTAGAAAATACGAAAAATTCTTTGTATTTTGCCCAAAGTTCTCAAAATTTTATCCAGGTAAATACGCATACAAAAATTCTGAAAAAATCACATAATGTTCATAAAGCCTTTTCCAATTACGAGCATTAATTATAATTTTCGGCCAGCAAACCGTTTTCAGCTTGCAAGCGTCTGTCTCAGTTCCCATTAAGATAGTAATATCGTGAAAGAACAAATTACGGGCTGAGAGTAGCATATACTGAAACAAAATTAAATTTTGTGTAAATGAACGTTGACTGTTGCAATTGATTGTGTGTGTAATATTTACAAAATGTCGACGAAATTGGTTTCTTAAAACATAAACAATTTTATCAAAAATTAGAAAATACGAAAAATTCTTTGTATTTTGCCCAAAGTTCTCAAAATTTTATCCAGGTAAATACGCATACAAAAATTCTGAAAAAATCACATAATGTTCATAAAGCCTTTTCCAATTACGAGCATTAATTATAATTTTCGGCCAGCAAACCGTTTTCAGCTTGCAAGCGTCTGTCTCAGTTCCCATTAAGATAGTAATATCGTGAAAGAACAAATTCCGGGCTGAGAGTAGCATATACTGAAACAAAATTAAATTTTGTATAAATGAACGTTGACTGTTGCAATTGATTGTGTGTGTAATATTTACAAAATGTCGACGAAATTGGTTTCTTAAAACATAAACAATTTTATATAAAATTAGAAAATACGAAAAATTCTTTGTATTTTGCCCAAAGTTCTCAAAATTTTATCCAGGTAAATACGCATACAAAAATTCTGAAAAAATCACATAATGTTCATAAAGCCGTTTCCAATTACGAGCATTAATTATAATTTTCGGCCAGCAAACCGTTTTCAGCTTGCAAGCGTCTGTCTCAGTTCCCATTAAGATAGTAATATCGTGAAAGAACAAATTACGGGCTGAGAGTAGCATATACTGAAACAAAATTAAATTTTGTGTAAATGAACGTTGACTGTTGCAATTGATTGTGTGTGTAATATTTACAAAATGTCGACGAAATTGGTTTCTTAAAACATAAACAATTTTATCAAAAATTAGAAAATACGAAAAATTCTTTGTATTTTGCCCAAAGTTCTCAAAATTTTATCCAGGTAAATACGCATACAAAAATTCTGAAAAAATCACATAATGTTCATAAAGCCTTTTCCAATTACGAGCATTAATTATAATTTTCGGCCAGCAAACCGTTTTCAGCTTGCAAGCGTCTGTCTCAGTTCCCATTAAGATAGTAATATCGTGAAAGAACAAATTACGGGCTGAGAGTAGCATATACTGAAACAAAATTAAATTTTGTGTAAATGAACGTTGACTGTTGCAATTGATTGTGTGTGTAATATTTACAAAATGTCGACGAAATTGGTTTCTTAAAACATAAACAATTTTATCAAAAATTAGAAACTACGAAAAATTCTTTGTATTTTGCCCAAAGTTCTCAAAATTTTATCCAGGTAAATACGCATACAAAAATTCTGAAAAAATCACATAATGTTCATAAAGCCTTTTCCAATTACGAGCATTAATTATAATTTCCGGCCAGCAAACCGTTTTCAGCTTGCAAGCGTCTGTCTCAGTTCCCATTAAGATAGTAATATCGTGAAAGAACAAATTACGGGCTGAGAGTAGCATATACTGAAACAAAATTAAATTTTGTGTAAATGAACGTTGACTGTTGCAATTGATTGTGTGTGTAATATTTACAAAATGTCGACGAAATTGGTTTCTTAAAACATAAACAATTTTATCAAAAATTAGAAAATACGAAAAATTCTTTGTATTTTGCCCAAAGTTCTCAAAATTTTATCCAGGTAAATACGCATACAAAAATTCTGAAAAAATCACATAATGTTCATAAAGCTTTTTCCAATTACGAGCATTAATTATAATTTTCGGCCAGCAAACCGTTTTCAGCTTGCAAGCGTCTGTCTCAGTTCCCATTAAGATAGTAATATCGTGAAAGAACAAATTCCGGGCTGAGAGTAGCATATACTGAAACAAAATTAAATTTTGTATAAATGAACGTTGACTGTTGCAATTGATTGTGTGTGTAATATTTACAAAATGTCGACGAAATTGGTTTCTTAAAACATAAACAATTTTATATAAAATTAGAAAATACGAAAAATTCTTTGTATTTTGCCCAAAGTTCTCAAAATTTTATCCAGGTAAATACGCATACAAAAATTCTGAAAAAATCACATAATGTTCATAAAGCCTTTTCCAATTACGAGCATTAATTATAATTTTCGGCCAGCAAACCGTTTTCAGCTTGCAAGCGTCTGTCTCAGTTCCCATTAAGATAGTAATATCGTGAAAGAACAAATTACGGGCTGAGAGTAGCATATACTGAAACAAAATTAAATTTTGTGTAAATGAACGTTGACTGTTGCAATTGATTGTGTGTGTAATATTTACAAAATGTCGACGAAATTGGTTTCTTAAAACATAAACAATTTTATCAAAAATTAGAAACTACGAAAAATTCTTTGTATTTTGCCCAAAGTTCTCAAAATTTTATCCAGGTAAATACGCATACAAAAATTCTGAAAAAATCACATAATGTTCATAAAGCCTTTTCCAATTACGAGCATTAATTATAATTTCCGGCCAGCAAACCGTTTTCAGCTTGCAAGCGTCTGTCTCAGTTCCCATTAAGATAGTAATATCGTGAAAGAACAAATTACGGGCTGAGAGTAGCATATACTGAAACAAAATTAAATTTTGTGTAAATGAACGTTGACTGTTGCAATTGATTGTGTGTGTAATATTTACAAAATGTCGACGAAATTGGTTTCTTAAAACATAAACAATTTTATCAAAAATTAGAAAATACGAAAAATTCTTTGTATTTTGCCCAAAGTTCTCAAAATTTTATCCAGGTAAATACGCATACAAAAATTCTGAAAAAATCACATAATGTTCATAAAGCCTTTTCCAATTACGAGCATTAATTATAATTTTCGGCCAGCAAACCGTTTTCAGCTTGCAAGCGTCTGTCTCAGTTCCCATTAAGATAGTAATATCGTGAAAGAACAAATTACGGGCTGAGAGTAGCATATACTGAAACAAAATTAAATTTTGTGTAAATGAACGTTGACTGTTGCAATTGATTGTGTGTGTAATATTTACAAAATGTCGACGAAATTGGTTTCTTAAAACATAAACAATTTTATCAAAAATTAGAAAATACGAAAAATTCTTTGTATTTTGCCCAAAGTTCTCAAAATTTTATCCAGGTAAATACGCATACAAAAATTCTGAAAAAATCACATAATGTTTATAAAGCCTTTTCCAATTACGAGCATTAATTATAATTTCCGGCCAGCAAACCGTTTTCAGCTTGCAAGCGTCTGTCTCAGTTCCCATTAAGATAGTAATATCGTGAAAGAACAAATTCCGGGCTGAGAGTAGCATATACTGAAACAAAATTAAATTTTGTATAAATGAACGTTGACTGTTGCAATTGATTGTGTGTGTAATATTTACAAAATGTCGACGAAATTGGTTTCTTAAAACATAAACAATTTTATCAAAAATTAGAAAATACGAAAAATTCTTTGTATTTTGCCCAAAGTTCTCAAAATTTTATCCAGGTAAATACGCATACAAAAATTCTGAAAAAATCACATAATGTTCATAAAGCCTTTTCCAATTACGAGCATTAATTATAATTTTCGGCCAGCAAACCGTTTTCAGCTTGCAAGCGTCTGTCTCAGTTCCCATTAAGATAGTAATATCGTGAAAGAACAAATTACGGGCTGAGAGTAGCATATACTGAAACAAAATTAAATTTTGTGTAAATGAACGTTGACTGTTGCAATTGATTGTGTGTGTAATATTTACAAAATGTCGACGAAATTGGTTTCTTAAAACATAAACAATTTTATCAAAAATTAGAAAATACGAAAAATTCTTTGTATTTTGCCCAAAGTTCTCAAAATTTTATCCAGGTAAATACGCATACAAAAATTCTGAAAAAATCACATAATGTTCATAAAGCCTTTTCCAATTACGAGCATTAATTATTCCCATTAAGATAGTAATATCGTGAAAGAACAAATTACGGGCTGAGAGTAGCATATACTGAAACAAAATTAAATTTTGTGTAAATGAACGTTGACTGTTGCAATTGATTGTGTGTGTAATATTTACAAAATGTCGACGAAATTGGTTTCTTAAAACATAAACAATTTTATCAAAAATTAGAAAATACGAAAAATTCTTTGTATTTTGCCCAAAGTTCTCAAAATTTTATCCAGGTAAATACGCATACAAAAATTCTGAAAAAATCACATAATGTTCATAAAGCCTTTTCCAATTACGAGCATTAATTATAATTTTCGGCCAGCAAACCGTTTTCAGCTTGCAAGCGTCTGTCTCAGTTCCCATTAAGATAGTAATATCGTGAAAGAACAAATTACGGGCTGAGAGTAGCATATACTGAAACAAAATTAAATTTTGTGTAAATGAACGTTGACTGTTGCAATTGATTGTGTGTGTAATATTTACAAAATGTCGACGAAATTGGTTTCTTAAAACATAAACAATTTTATCAAAAATTAGAAAATACGAAAAATTCTTTGTATTTTGCCCAAAGTTCTCAAAATTTTATCCAGGTAAATACGCATACAAAAATTCTGAAAAAATCACATAATGTTCATAAAGCCTTTTCCAATTACGAGCATTAATTATAATTTTCGGCCAGCAAACCGTTTTCAGCTTGCAAGCGTCTGTCTCAGTTCCCATTAAGATAGTAATATCGTGAAAGAACAAATTCCGGGCTGAGAGTAGCATATACTGAAACAAAATTAAATTTTGTATAAATGAACGTTGACTGTTGCAATTGATTGTGTGTGTAATATTTACAAAATGTCGACGAAATTGGTTTCTTAAAACATAAACAATTTTATATAAAATTAGAAAATACGAAAAATTCTTTGTATTTTGCCCAAAGTTCTCAAAATTTTATCCAGGTAAATACGCATACAAAAATTCTGAAAAAATCACATAATGTTCATAAAGCCGTTTCCAATTACGAGCATTAATTATAATTTTCGGCCAGCAAACCGTTTTCAGCTTGCAAGCGTCTGTCTCAGTTCCCATTAAGATAGTAATATCGTGAAAGAACAAATTACGGGCTGAGAGTAGCATATACTGAAACAAAATTAAATTTTGTGTAAATGAACGTTGACTGTTGCAATTGATTGTGTGTGTAATATTTACAAAATGTCGACGAAATTGGTTTCTTAAAACATAAACAATTTTATCAAAAATTAGAAAATACGAAAAATTCTTTGTATTTTGCCCAAAGTTCTCAAAATTTTATCCAGGTAAATACGCATACAAAAATTCTGAAAAAATCACATAATGTTCATAAAGCCTTTTCCAATTACGAGCATTAATTATAATTTTCGGCCAGCAAACCGTTTTCAGCTTGCAAGCGTCTGTCTCAGTTCCCATTAAGATAGTAATATCGTGAAAGAACAAATTACGGGCTGAGAGTAGCATATACTGAAACAAAATTAAATTTTGTGTAAATGAACGTTGACTGTTGCAATTGATTGTGTGTGTAATATTTACAAAATGTCGACGAAATTGGTTTCTTAAAACATAAACAATTTTATCAAAAATTAGAAACTACGAAAAATTCTTTGTATTTTGCCCAAAGTTCTCAAAATTTTATCCAGGTAAATACGCATACAAAAATTCTGAAAAAATCACATAATGTTCATAAAGCCTTTTCCAATTACGAGCATTAATTATAATTTCCGGCCAGCAAACCGTTTTCAGCTTGCAAGCGTCTGTCTCAGTTCCCATTAAGATAGTAATATCGTGAAAGAACAAATTACGGGCTGAGAGTAGCATATACTGAAACAAAATTAAATTTTGTGTAAATGAACGTTGACTGTTGCAATTGATTGTGTGTGTAATATTTACAAAATGTCGACGAAATTGGTTTCTTAAAACATAAACAATTTTATCAAAAATTAGAAAATACGAAAAATTCTTTGTATTTTGCCCAAAGTTCTCAAAATTTTATCCAGGTAAATACGCATACAAAAATTCTGAAAAAATCACATAATGTTCATAAAGCTTTTTCCAATTACGAGCATTAATTATAATTTTCGGCCAGCAAACCGTTTTCAGCTTGCAAGCGTCTGTCTCAGTTCCCATTAAGATAGTAATATCGTGAAAGAACAAATTCCGGGCTGAGAGTAGCATATACTGAAACAAAATTAAATTTTGTATA
This sequence comes from Diogma glabrata, assembly GCA_963693315.1. NCBI lineage: Eukaryota > Metazoa > Arthropoda > Insecta > Diptera > Cylindrotomidae > Diogma > Diogma glabrata. The sequence goes on from CAVNZG010000002.1 coordinate 23,712, forward strand.
AATGAACGTTGACTGTTGCAATTGATTGTGTGTGTAATATTTACAAAATGTCGACGAAATTGGTTTCTTAAAACATAAACAATTTTATATAAAATTAGAAAATACGAAAAATTCTTTGTATTTTGCCCAAAGTTCTCAAAATTTTATCCAGGTAAATACGCATACAAAAATTCTGAAAAAATCACATAATGTTCATAAAGCCGTTTCCAATTACGAGCATTAATTATAATTTTCGGCCAGCAAACCGTTTTCAGCTTGCAAGCGTCTGTCTCAGTTCCCATTAAGATAGTAATATCGTGAAAGAACAAATTACGGGCTGAGAGTAGCATATACTGAAACAAAATTAAATTTTGTGTAAATGAACGTTGACTGTTGCAATTGATTGTGTGTGTAATATTTACAAAATGTCGACGAAATTGGTTTCTTAAAACATAAACAATTTTATCAAAAATTAGAAAATACGAAAAATTCTTTGTATTTTGCCCAAAGTTCTCAAAATTTTATCCAGGTAAATACGCATACAAAAATTCTGAAAAAATCACATAATGTTCATAAAGCCTTTTCCAATTACGAGCATTAATTATAATTTTCGGCCAGCAAACCGTTTTCAGCTTGCAAGCGTCTGTCTCAGTTCCCATTAAGATAGTAATATCGTGAAAGAACAAATTACGGGCTGAGAGTAGCATATACTGAAACAAAATTAAATTTTGTGTAAATGAACGTTGACTGTTGCAATTGATTGTGTGTGTAATATTTACAAAATGTCGACGAAATTGGTTTCTTAAAACATAAACAATTTTATCAAAAATTAGAAAATACGAAAAATTCTTTGTATTTTGCCCAAAGTTCTCAAAATTTTATCCAGGTAAATACGCATACAAAAATTCTGAAAAAATCACATAATGTTTATAAAGCCTTTTCCAATTACGAGCATTAATTATAATTTCCGGCCAGCAAACCGTTTTCAGCTTGCAAGCGTCTGTCTCAGTTCCCATTAAGATAGTAATATCGTGAAAGAACAAATTCCGGGCTGAGAGTAGCATATACTGAAACAAAATTAAATTTTGTATAAATGAACGTTGACTGTTGCAATTGATTGTGTGTGTAATATTTACAAAATGTCGACGAAATTGGTTTCTTAAAACATAAACAATTTTATCAAAAATTAGAAAATACGAAAAATTCTTTGTATTTTGCCCAAAGTTCTCAAAATTTTATCCAGGTAAATACGCATACAAAAATTCTGAAAAAATCACATAATGTTCATAAAGCCTTTTCCAATTACGAGCATTAATTATAATTTTCGGCCAGCAAACCGTTTTCAGCTTGCAAGCGTCTGTCTCAGTTCCCATTAAGATAGTAATATCGTGAAAGAACAAATTACGGGCTGAGAGTAGCATATACTGAAACAAAATTAAATTTTGTGTAAATGAACGTTGACTGTTGCAATTGATTGTGTGTGTAATATTTACAAAATGTCGACGAAATTGGTTTCTTAAAACATAAACAATTTTATCAAAAATTAGAAAATACGAAAAATTCTTTGTATTTTGCCCAAAGTTCTCAAAATTTTATCCAGGTAAATACGCATACAAAAATTCTGAAAAAATCACATAATGTTCATAAAGCTTTTTCCAATTACGAGCATTAATTATAATTTTCGGCCAGCAAACCGTTTTCAGCTTGCAAGCGTCTGTCTCAGTTCCCATTAAGATAGTAATATCGTGAAAGAACAAATTCCGGGCTGAGAGTAGCATATACTGAAACAAAATTAAATTTTGTATAAATGAACGTTGACTGTTGCAATTGATTGTGTGTGTAATATTTACAAAATGTCGACGAAATTGGTTTCTTAAAACATAAACAATTTTATATAAAATTAGAAAATACGAAAAATTCTTTGTATTTTGCCCAAAGTTCTCAAAATTTTATCCAGGTAAATACGCATACAAAAATTCTGAAAAAATCACATAATGTTCATAAAGCCGTTTCCAATTACGAGCATTAATTATAATTTTCGGCCAGCAAACCGTTTTCAGCTTGCAAGCGTCTGTCTCAGTTCCCATTAAGATAGTAATATCGTGAAAGAACAAATTACGGGCTGAGAGTAGCATATACTGAAACAAAATTAAATCTTGTGTAAATGAACGTTGACTGTTGCAATTGATTGTGTGTGTAATATTTACAAAATGTCGACGAAATTGGTTTCTTAAAACATAAACAATTTTATCAAAAATTAGAAAATACGAAAAATTCTTTGTATTTTGCCCAAAGTTCTCAAAATTTTATCCAGGTAAATACGCATACAAAAATTCTGAAAAAATCACATAATGTTCATAAAGCCTTTTCCAATTACGAGCATTAATTATAATTTTCGGCCAGCAAACCGTTTTCAGCTTGCAAGCGTCTGTCTCAGTTCCCATTAAGATAGTAATATCGTGAAAGAACAAATTACGGGCTGAGAGTAGCATATACTGAAACAAAATTAAATTTTGTGTAAATGAACGTTGACTGTTGCAATTGATTGTGTGTGTAATATTTACAAAATGTCGACGAAATTGGTTTCTTAAAACATAAACAATTTTATCAAAAATTAGAAAATACGAAAAATTCTTTGTATTTTGCCCAAAGTTCTCAAAATTTTATCCAGGTAAATACGCATACAAAAATTCTGAAAAAATCACATAATGTTCATAAAGCCTTTTCCAATTACGAGCATTAATTATAATTTCCGGCCAGCAAACCGTTTTCAGCTTGCAAGCGTCTGTCTCAGTTCCCATAAAGATAGTAATATCGTGAAAGAACAAATTCCGGGCTGAGAGTAGCATATACTGAAACAAAATTAAATTTTGTATAAATGAACGTTGACTGTTGCAATTGATTGTGTGTGTAATATTTACAAAATGTCGACGAAATTGGTTTCTTAAAACATAAACAATTTTATCAAAAATTAGAAAATAAGAAAAATTCTTTGTATTTTGCCCAAAGTTCTCAAAATTTTATCCAGGTAAATACGCATACAAAAATTCTGAAAAAATCACATAATGTTCATAAAGCCTTTTCCAATTACGAGCATTAATTATAATTTTCGGCCAGCAAACCGTTTTCAGCTTGCAAGCGTCTGTCTCAGTTCCCATTAAGATAGTAATATCGTGAAAGAACAAATTCCGGGCTGAGAGTAGCATATACTGAAACAAAATTAAATTTTGTATAAATGAACGTTGACTGTTGCAATTGATTGTGTGTGTAATATTTACAAAATGTCGACGAAATTGGTTTCTTAAAACATAAACAATTTTATCAAAAATTAGAAAATACGAAAAATTCTTTGTATTTTGCCCAAAGTTCTCAAAATTTTATCCAGGTAAATACGCATACAAAAATTCTGGAAAAATCACATAATGTTTATTGAGCCTTTTTCAATTACGAGCATTAATTATAATTTTCGGCCAGCAAACCGTTTTCAGTTTGCATAGACGCTTGCAGTTCCCAGTTCCTCAGTTCCCATTAAGATAGTAATATCGTGAAAGAACAAATTACGGGCTGAGAGTAGCATATACTGAAACTAGGGTATTCAATGTCGATTATCGAGTACCCGGGTACCCGGGTATTTTAGGCTTTTTCAACATACTCGACTACCCGGGTATTTCGATTAACTACCCGGGTAATTTGATCGACTATAAAATTTTAATTTTCAACAAGCAGTTAAAAGATCCCTAAGCTTGAATTTATATTAATCGGGACGTAGAACCTAGGACCTTTTAAGATTTAGTGGAACCTAGGTCTTAAGAAGGCTCTATGTGTTGTGGTGACTCATATTGTAAGTCCTATTACACATGCTATTCATGCCGAGTGAACAGCGTTTGGGAAATAAACTAAATTTTATTCTTTTCCACCAAAATCTTGTACCTATGTGTCTGATATTGTAAAGCAATACATAATCTGTTTAGGATATTGAACGGAATGATAAAAGTGATCATGGAGAAAATGCTGATAGACAAAGCTATGTGAAATTATCGTTAATGAGAATTCTTTCCGAGACACCTGCGGAAACGGTAGCTCAGATTTGTATGAAAAATAGAATAGTAAAATTACTTTAATGATGAAATTTCTTTAATTTACCAATCTTCCATATTTTCGAGTGCCTTCAACCCAAACATTTAAAAAAAAGCGTCCACCATCACCTCAGAACGCATGTTGTTGTGGGACCTAGGTTTTAAAGGGTATCTTCATGTTGTTGCGACACATTTTGTAATTCCTACCACGCAACACTTTTTAATAAAGTAAAGAAATTGAAATTATTGCTATTGAGATTGGCCATTGGTGAAAATTTTTAATAGCTTCTTTACATGGAAAAAAACATATTTTAAAAAGAAGTTAGGGCATTTTCTTTTGGTTGCGTTATAAAAGTGAGAATTTTCGATACCATTTTGTTGCTAGTGTAACAAACATTGGTATTGAATGCTCTAGTCTCTGTCATGGCTGACATTCAGTTATTTATAAAACACATTTCCCACACTAATTTTTGCGTTGAACAAGCTTTAATATTATTAAAAAATGACTTCGTAAGAGCTAATTAACAAAAGAGACTTAAATATATCAACCCTAAACGTATGCACACCCGTAATATCCTAACTTTTCTATATATATTTTATTATTATTTCAAATACCCGGATACCCGGGTAACCCGGGTATTTCAGAAATTGAATACTCGACTACCCGGGTACTTGCAAAGTCGAGTAATTTGGATACCCTAACTGAAACTAAATTAAATTTTGTATAAATGAACGTTGACTGTGTGTGTAATATTTACAAAATGTCGACAAAATTGGTTTCTTAAAACAAAAACAATTTTATCAAAAATTAGAAAAATACGAAAAATTCTTTGTATTTTGCACAAAGTTCTCAAAATTTTATCCAGGTAAATACGCATACAAAAATTCTGGAAAAATCACATAATGTTTATTGAGCGTTTTCCAATTACGAGCATTAATTATAATTTTCGGCCAGCAAACCGTTTTCAGCTTGCAAGCGTCTATCTCAGTTCCCATTAAGATAGTAATATCGTGAAAGAACAAATTACGGGCTGAGAGTAGCATATACTGAAACAAAATTAAATTTTGTATAAATGAGCGTTGACTGTTGCAATTGATTGTGTGTGTAATATTTACAAAATGTCGACAAAATTGGTTTCTTAAGACATAAACAATTTTATCAAAAATTAGAAAATACGAAAAATTCTTTGTATTTTGCCCAAAGTTCTCAAAATTTTATCCAGGTAAATTCGCATACAACTATTCTGAAACATCATATAATGTTCATTGAGCCTTTTCCAAATGTCCAACCAGCAAACCGTCTCAGCTTGCACGCGTCTATCTCATTTCCCATTAAGATAGTAATATCGCGATGGAATAAATATTCGGGCTGAGAGTAGCATATAGTAAAAAGCAAAATATAGTTCAAACAAATTTTTTTGTTATCAATTTTTAGCTAATGATAATATTAACTATAAGACTTCTTTTAAAGTAGGATATGTCAATTTGAAGGTTTTTTATCCGTAAATAAAAATCAATTAACTAGAAAGTAAAATAACTTACAGAAAAAAAATTTAAAATAAAATGTCATGATAGTATAAAATTTTTAGTATTACCATATGCAATTTTTCTTGTTTTACGGGATAGAATTTCGGGCTAACTTCACAAAGGTAAAGTTCTCAAAATTTTATCCAGGTAAATACGCATACAAAAATTCTGAAAAAATCACATAATGTTCATAAAGCCTTTTCCAATTACGAGCATTAATTATAATTTTCGGCCAGCAAACCGTTTTCAGCTTGCAAGCGTCTGTCTCAGTTCCCATTAAGATAGTAATATCGTGAAAGAACAAATTACGGGCTGAGAGTAGCATATACTGAAACAAAATTAAATTTTGTGTAAATGAACGTTGACTGTTGCAATTGATTGTGTGTGTAATATTTACAAAATGTCGACGAAATTGGTTTCTTAAAACATAAACAATTTTATCAAAAATTAGAAAATACGAAAAATTCTTTGTATTTTGCCCAAAGTTCTCAAAATTTTATCCAGGTAAATACGCATACAAAAATTCTGAAAAAATCACATAATGTTCATAAAGCCTTTTCCAATTACGAGCATTAATTATAATTTTCGGCCAGCAAACCGTTTTCAGCTTGCAAGCGTCTGTCTCAGTTCCCATTAAGATAGTAATATCGTGAAAGAACAAATTCCGGGCTGAGAGTAGCATATACTGAAACAAAATTAAATTTTGTATAAATGAACGTTGACTGTTGCAATTGATTGTGTGTGTAATATTTACAAAATGTCGACGAAATTGGTTTCTTAAAACATAAACAATTTTATATAAAATTAGAAAATACGAAAAATTCTTTGTATTTTGCCCAAAGTTCTCAAAATTTTATCCAGGTAAATACGCATACAAAAATTCTGAAAAAATCACATAATGTTCATAAAGCCGTTTCCAATTACGAGCATTAATTATAATTTTCGGCCAGCAAACCGTTTTCAGCTTGCAAGCGTCTGTCTCAGTTCCCATTAAGATAGTAATATCGTGAAAGAACAAATTACGGGCTGAGAGTAGCATATACTGAAACAAAATTAAATTTTGTGTAAATGAACGTTGACTGTTGCAATTGATTGTGTGTGTAATATTTACAAAATGTCGACGAAATTGGTTTCTTAAAACATAAACAATTTTATCAAAAATTAGAAAATACGAAAAATTCTTTGTATTTTGCCCAAAGTTCTCAAAATTTTATCCAGGTAAATACGCATACAAAAATTCTGAAAAAATCACATAATGTTCATAAAGCCTTTTCCAATTACGAGCATTAATTATAATTTTCGGCCAGCAAACCGTTTTCAGCTTGCAAGCGTCTGTCTCAGTTCCCATTAAGATAGTAATATCGTGAAAGAACAAATTACGGGCTGAGAGTAGCATATACTGAAACAAAATTAAATTTTGTGTAAATGAACGTTGACTGTTGCAATTGATTGTGTGTGTAATATTTACAAAATGTCGACGAAATTGGTTTCTTAAAACATAAACAATTTTATCAAAAATTAGAAACTACGAAAAATTCTTTGTATTTTGCCCAAAGTTCTCAAAATTTTATCCAGGTAAATACGCATACAAAAATTCTGAAAAAATCACATAATGTTCATAAAGCCTTTTCCAATTACGAGCATTAATTATAATTTCCGGCCAGCAAACCGTTTTCAGCTTGCAAGCGTCTGTCTCAGTTCCCATTAAGATAGTAATATCGTGAAAGAACAAATTACGGGCTGAGAGTAGCATATACTGAAACAAAATTAAATTTTGTGTAAATGAACGTTGACTGTTGCAATTGATTGTGTGTGTAATATTTACAAAATGTCGACGAAATTGGTTTCTTAAAACATAAACAATTTTATCAAAAATTAGAAAATACGAAAAATTCTTTGTATTTTGCCCAAAGTTCTCAAAATTTTATCCAGGTAAATACGCATACAAAAATTCTGAAAAAATCACATAATGTTCATAAAGCTTTTTCCAATTACGAGCATTAATTATAATTTTCGGCCAGCAAACCGTTTTCAGCTTGCAAGCGTCTGTCTCAGTTCCCATTAAGATAGTAATATCGTGAAAGAACAAATTCCGGGCTGAGAGTAGCATATACTGAAACAAAATTAAATTTTGTATAAATGAACGTTGACTGTTGCAATTGATTGTGTGTGTAATATTTACAAAATGTCGACGAAATTGGTTTCTTAAAACATAAACAATTTTATATAAAATTAGAAAATACGAAAAATTCTTTGTATTTTGCCCAAAGTTCTCAAAATTTTATCCAGGTAAATACGCATACAAAAATTCTGAAAAAATCACATAATGTTCATAAAGCCGTTTCCAATTACGAGCATTAATTATAATTTTCGGCCAGCAAACCGTTTTCAGCTTGCAAGCGTCTGTCTCAGTTCCCATTAAGATAGTAATATCGTGAAAGAACAAATTACGGGCTGAGAGTAGCATATACTGAAACAAAATTAAATTTTGTGTAAATGAACGTTGACTGTTGCAATTGATTGTGTGTGTAATATTTACAAAATGTCGACGAAATTGGTTTCTTAAAACATAAACAATTTTATCAAAAATTAGAAAATACGAAAAATTCTTTGTATTTTGCCCAAAGTTCTCAAAATTTTATCCAGGTAAATACGCATACAAAAATTCTGAAAAAATCACATAATGTTCATAAAGCCTTTTCCAATTACGAGCATTAATTATAATTTTCGGCCAGCAAACCGTTTTCAGCTTGCAAGCGTCTGTCTCAGTTCCCATTAAGATAGTAATATCGTGAAAGAACAAATTACGGGCTGAGAGTAGCATATACTGAAACAAAATTAAATTTTGTGTAAATGAACGTTGACTGTTGCAATTGATTGTGTGTGTAATATTTACAAAATGTCGACGAAATTGGTTTCTTAAAACATAAACAATTTTATCAAAAATTAGAAAATACGAAAAATTCTTTGTATTTTGCCCAAAGTTCTCAAAATTTTATCCAGGTAAATACGCATACAAAAATTCTGAAAAAATCACATAATGTTTATAAAGCCTTTTCCAATTACGAGCATTAATTATAATTTCCGGCCAGCAAACCGTTTTCAGCTTGCAAGCGTCTGTCTCAGTTCCCATTAAGATAGTAATATCGTGAAAGAACAAATTCCGGGCTGAGAGTAGCATATACTGAAACAAAATTAAATTTTGTATAAATGAACGTTGACTGTTGCAATTGATTGTGTGTGTAATATTTACAAAATGTCGACGAAATTGGTTTCTTAAAACATAAACAATTTTATCAAAAATTAGAAAATACGAAAAATTCTTTGTATTTTGCCCAAAGTTCTCAAAATTTTATCCAGGTAAATACGCATACAAAAATTCTGAAAAAATCACATAATGTTCATAAAGCCTTTTCCAATTACGAGCATTAATTATAATTTTCGGCCAGCAAACCGTTTTCAGCTTGCAAGCGTCTGTCTCAGTTCCCATTAAGATAGTAATATCGTGAAAGAACAAATTACGGGCTGAGAGTAGCATATACTGAAACAAAATTAAATTTTGTGTAAATGAACGTTGACTGTTGCAATTGATTGTGTGTGTAATATTTACAAAATGTCGACGAAATTGGTTTCTTAAAACATAAACAATTTTATCAAAAATTAGAAAATACGAAAAATTCTTTGTATTTTGCCCAAAGTTCTCAAAATTTTATCCAGGTAAATACGCATACAAAAATTCTGAAAAAATCACATAATGTTCATAAAGCTTTTTCCAATTACGAGCATTAATTATAATTTTCGGCCAGCAAACCGTTTTCAGCTTGCAAGCGTCTGTCTCAGTTCCCATTAAGATAGTAATATCGTGAAAGAACAAATTCCGGGCTGAGAGTAGCATATACTGAAACAAAATTAAATTTTGTATAAATGAACGTTGACTGTTGCAATTGATTGTGTGTGTAATATTTACAAAATGTCGACGAAATTGGTTTCTTAAAACATAAACAATTTTATATAAAATTAGAAAATACGAAAAATTCTTTGTATTTTGCCCAAAGTTCTCAAAATTTTATCCAGGTAAATACGCATACAAAAATTCTGAAAAAATCACATAATGTTCATAAAGCCGTTTCCAATTACGAGCATTAATTATAATTTTCGGCCAGCAAACCGTTTTCAGCTTGCAAGCGTCTGTCTCAGTTCCCATTAAGATAGTAATATCGTGAAAGAACAAATTACGGGCTGAGAGTAGCATATACTGAAACAAAATTAAATCTTGTGTAAATGAACGTTGACTGTTGCAATTGATTGTGTGTGTAATATTTACAAAATGTCGACGAAATTGGTTTCTTAAAACATAAACAATTTTATCAAAAATTAGAAAATACGAAAAATTCTTTGTATTTTGCCCAAAGTTCTCAAAATTTTATCCAGGTAAATACGCATACAAAAATTCTGAAAAAATCACATAATGTTCATAAAGCCTTTTCCAATTACGAGCATTAATTATAATTTTCGGCCAGCAAACCGTTTTCAGCTTGCAAGCGTCTGTCTCAGTTCCCATTAAGATAGTAATATCGTGAAAGAACAAATTACGGGCTGAGAGTAGCATATACTGAAACAAAATTAAATTTTGTGTAAATGAACGTTGACTGTTGCAATTGATTGTGTGTGTAATATTTACAAAATGTCGACGAAATTGGTTTCTTAAAACATAAACAATTTTATCAAAAATTAGAAAATACGAAAAATTCTTTGTATTTTGCCCAAAGTTCTCAAAATTTTATCCAGGTAAATACGCATACAAAAATTCTGAAAAAATCACATAATGTTCATAAAGCCTTTTCCAATTACGAGCATTAATTATAATTTCCGGCCAGCAAACCGTTTTCAGCTTGCAAGCGTCTGTCTCAGTTCCCATAAAGATAGTAATATCGTGAAAGAACAAATTCCGGGCTGAGAGTAGCATATACTGAAACAAAATTAAATTTTGTATAAATGAACGTTGACTGTTGCAATTGATTGTGTGTGTAATATTTACAAAATGTCGACGAAATTGGTTTCTTAAAACATAAACAATTTTATCAAAAATTAGAAAATAAGAAAAATTCTTTGTATTTTGCCCAAAGTTCTCAAAATTTTATCCAGGTAAATACGCATACAAAAATTCTGAAAAAATCACATAATGTTCATAAAGCCTTTTCCAATTACGAGCATTAATTATAATTTTCGGCCAGCAAACCGTTTTCAGCTTGCAAGCGTCTGTCTCAGTTCCCATTAAGATAGTAATATCGTGAAAGAACAAATTCCGGGCTGAGAGTAGCATATACTGAAACAAAATTAAATTTTGTATAAATGAACGTTGACTGTTGCAATTGATTGTGTGTGTAATATTTACAAAATGTCGACGAAATTGGTTTCTTAAAACATAAACAATTTTATCAAAAATTAGAAAATACGAAAAATTCTTTGTATTTTGCCCAAAGTTCTCAAAATTTTATCCAGGTAAATACGCATACAAAAATTCTGGAAAAATCACATAATGTTTATTGAGCCTTTTTCAATTACGAGCATTAATTATAATTTTCGGCCAGCAAACCGTTTTCAGTTTGCATAGACGCTTGCAGTTCCCAGTTCCTCAGTTCCCATTAAGATAGTAATATCGTGAAAGAACAAATTACGGGCTGAGAGTAGCATATACTGAAACTAGGGTATTCAATGTCGATTATCGAGTACCCGGGTACCCGGGTATTTTAGGCTTTTTCAACATACTCGACTACCCGGGTATTTCGATTAACTACCCGGGTAATTTGATCGACTATAAAATTTTAATTTTCAACAAGCAGTTAAAAGATCCCTAAGCTTGAATTTATATTAATCGGGACGTAGAACCTAGGACCTTTTAAGATTTAGTGGAACCTAGGTCTTAAGAAGGCTCTATGTGTTGTGGTGACTCATATTGTAAGTCCTATTACACATGCTATTCATGCCGAGTGAACAGCGTTTGGGAAATAAACTAAATTTTATTCTTTTCCACCAAAATCTTGTACCTATGTGTCTGATATTGTAAAGCAATACATAATCTGTTTAGGATATTGAACGGAATGATAAAAGTGATCATGGAGAAAATGCTGATAGACAAAGCTATGTGAAATTATCGTTAATGAGAATTCTTTCCGAGACACCTGCGGAAACGGTAGCTCAGATTTGTATGAAAAATAGAATAGTAAAATTACTTTAATGATGAAATTTCTTTAATTTACCAATCTTCCATATTTTCGAGTGCCTTCAACCCAAACATTTAAAAAAAAGCGTCCACCATCACCTCAGAACGCATGTTGTTGTGGGACCTAGGTTTTAAAGGGTATCTTCATGTTGTTGTGACACATTTTGTAATTCCTACCACGCAACACTTTTTAATAAAGTAAAGAAATTGAAATTATTGCTATTGAGATTGGCCATTGGTGAAAATTTTTAATAGCTTCTTTACATGGAAAAAAACATATTTTAAAAAGAAGTTAGGGCATTTTCTTTTGGTTGCGTTATAAAAGTGAGAATTTTCGATACCATTTTGTTGCTAGTGTAACAAACATTGGTATTGAATGCTCTAGTCTCTGTCATGGCTGACATTCAGTTATTTATAAAACACATTTCCCACACTAATTTTTGCGTTGAACAAGCTTTAATATTATTAAAAAATGACTTCGTAAGAGCTAATTAACAAAAGAGACTTAAATATATCAACCCTAAACGTATGCACACCCGTAATATCCTAACTTTTCTATATATATTTTATTATTATTTCAAATACCCGGATACCCGGGTAACCCGGGTATTTCAGAAATTGAATACTCGACTACCCGGGTACTTGCAAAGTCGAGTAATTTGGATACCCTAACTGAAACTAAATTAAATTTTGTATAAATGAACGTTGACTGTGTGTGTAATATTTACAAAATGTCGACAAAATTGGTTTCTTAAAACAAAAACAATTTTATCAAAAATTAGAAAAATACGAAAAATTCTTTGTATTTTGCACAAAGTTCTCAAAATTTTATCCAGGTAAATACGCATACAAAAATTCTGGAAAAATCACATAATGTTTATTGAGCGTTTTCCAATTACGAGCATTAATTATAATTTTCGGCCAGCAAACCGTTTTCAGCTTGCAAGCGTCTATCTCAGTTCCCATTAAGATAGTAATATCGTGAAAGAACAAATTACGGGCTGAGAGTAGCATATACTGAAACAAAATTAAATTTTGTATAAATGAGCGTTGACTGTTGCAATTGATTGTGTGTGTAATATTTACAAAATGTCGACAAAATTGGTTTCTTAAGACATAAACAATTTTATCAAAAATTAGAAAATACGAAAAATTCTTTGTATTTTGCCCAAAGTTCTCAAAATTTTATCCAGGTAAATTCGCATACAACTATTCTGAAACATCATATAATGTTCATTGAGCCTTTTCCAAATGTCCAACCAGCAAACCGTCTCAGCTTGCACGCGTCTATCTCATTTCCCATTAAGATAGTAATATCGCGATGGAATAAATATTCGGGCTGAGAGTAGCATATAGTAAAAAGCAAAATATAGTTCAAACAAATTTTTTTGTTATCAATTTTTAGCTAATGATAATATTAACTATAAGACTTCTTTTAAAGTAGGATATGTCAATTTGAAGGTTTTTTATCCGTAAATAAAAATCAATTAACTAGAAAGTAAAATAACTTACAGAAAAAAAATTTAAAATAAAATGTCATGATAGTATAAAATTTTTAGTATTACCATATGCAATTTTTCTTGTTTTACGGGATAGAATTTCGGGCTAACTTCACAAAGGTAGTTCTTTAGTTATTGTACCTTGGGATATTCAGAGACGTTAATCTATAATTCATTGTAATTAACACGGAACATATCTAACTATGGCATCCTTTGATTTATTGTTTACACCACCTATCTACTACTGATGTTCTTCCTATTAGTAAAACCATTCCTAATCCTTTCTAATCCTTTCTTTCTAATTTTTAGGCTTAAGCATCTTAAAAATTAAACCTCTTGATTACTTTCATATAAAACACACCACTTAAAAGCAATTCACATGTAACAGCAGTTGTGAGCCTGTGCGTTTTAGTTTAAGACTAAAGCTTTTTTATTGTTTTTTTTAATAAAAAGTGTTGTGTACTAGGAATTACAAAATGTGTCACAACAACACAAAGATACCTTTTAAGACCTAGGTCCCACAACAACATGCGTTCTGAGGTGATGGTGGACTCTTTCTTAAATGTTTGTGGATTGAAGGCCCTCGAGACTATTGATTCAGGCAAAGCATTCCATTTGCACGATGTACGCACAAAGAAGTCATTTTGCATTTTGTTACTGTGGCAGTGAGTCTCGAAAGTTTGACTATTTGCACAAACCGATTGACGAGTAAAACGGGGAAAATAAAATGTCTGATTTCATCTGATCTGAATTCATCCTAGCACTGCTGGTGACGATATTCCTAAAAAAAACAACGATATCAGCAGCAGTATGATGGTTTTATAGACAAACAAGACTTAATATTAAATTTCGAACTCCCTTAATTCGTGTAGCACGCTTTTGAACAGAATCCAAAAGATCCAGAATGAAAAGAGACACAGGGTCCGAAACTTGACAACAATATTCCATATTCAAGGACTAATATAAGACTATAAACAGGGTGAAATATTTTTTACCTCTATTGAGGAGGCCGAAGCTTTTGGACTTACTCTTTGTCGTCGTCAATATATGCCCGTTCCAGAGGAAGTCGTTAGAAATTGTGACTTCCAATAAACGTATGCCTTTATATTCGTCTACTAATGCGTCACATATACTAATGAACTATCGTTCATTAGTATATGTGAGGCATTAGTAGACGGTTTTCGGTAACTCGGTCTTCGATCTTCGAGGTGCGTAAATTTTTCATTTGATTCAAAATTGTACAATGTCGATAAGGGTAGTATTGCAAATTCTGACCATTATCTAATCAAATCAGTTATCAAAACTGATTTACTAAAAACTAGAGTTCCTAAACCCCGTTAAATATTTCACTTTTCAAAAATGGACACCACTGGTCTCCCTTTTGATCGTCATTGTTTTCATACTGACGATGTAAATGTTTCTGTTCAAAACTTTACTGACACCATTCAATTCGGTATTAACAAATTCGTTCCCTTTTCAATAATGAAACCCCCCAAAAAATATTTGTTTTCGAAGGCAGCCAAATTAGCTCTTAAAAACAAACGTAGATTATTTAATATTTGGATTCATAAAAAGAATTCTGTTAATCGATCCCAATATTTAAAGCCCAACAAAATATCAAACTAGATAATTTAAAACGAAAAAGCAGAGATAGACCGAGCGAAAGCGTCAAAACTTTCGAGTATGTCAATTTCTGACAAAAGTTTTTATAGTGCCATTAATTCTTTAAATTCTGTAACTAAATTTTTTATCCCCTCTATCTTTGATGGCGACTCAATCGTTACTGACCCAAGAAAAGCTACATTGTTCGCGGAACGCTTTGCTTTAAATTCGACAGTTTTAGAAACTCCTAAAGAAATACCCCAGTTTCAGACTTCAGAAGTTAATATGAATCAATTACATTTCAAACCCAAAATTGTCGAAAAACTTTTAAGTGGGTTAAACAACAACAAAGCCTATGGTCTGGACGACATTCCTCCAAAACATTTTCTAAAGAACTTGCACCAACTCCCCCCAAAATATTCTATAAATCCTATAAATCTGGTATTTTTCATCCTGCTGGCAGTTGGCCAATGTCCAGCCTGTCCCAAAAAAAAAAAACAACGAAATGTGATATTTCAAATTATAGACCAATAGCCTTACTCCCAGTCCTGTTTAAAATATACGAGCACTATATTAATTTACATATTCCCAAATATTTGGAAGACAACCATTTGATATCTGACAGCCATTATGGTTTTAGAAACAAAAGATCAACAACCGATCTATTAAAATATGTGGCACATCTTTGGAATAGCATACTTGAGAAAGGTCGTACGTGATCGCATTCGACATATCAAAAGCATTTGATCGAATCTGGCATGCCAACTTGATCAACAAGCTCGTTGCGTACGGTTTTCATCCCGCAGTCGTGAATTTGATTCAAAATTTTCTGTCAAACCGATACATCTCGGTATCTATAGATGGCTTTATTTCTGAGTCTAAATTAACTAACGCTGGTGTACCACAAGGCTCAGTTTTATCTCCCACTTTATTTTTAATAAATTATATCAACGAACTGTTGAAAATCGCCAGTAACCCAATAAATAGTTGCAGTAATAGTTTGCAGATGATAGTACACTGCACCAGTCATTCGTCCCCTATCTTGAAAGGATAAAATGCATCAACAAATTAATCCCGCCCGGAAAGACACTGCCGTAAATGTAAATGATTACCTTAAAAAAAGTCGCCGATAGGGGTGACAAAAATTTGGTCAATTTTAATTCCAAAAAACACAGTTATTGATTGTTTTCAGATCAAAGACCGAGTTTCCCAACGATATTTCAATTAATATGTGTGACGACCAAATAGACAAATGTGAAAGCATTCGTTTACTAGGAGTCACAATTTCCAATGACTTACTCTGAAACAATCATATAATGTCCATGGCAAAGAGCGCGTCACGAAAACCCGGCCTCAATAGATTTAAAAAATATTTCACTCCGCATCAATTACTCCACATTTATAAGTCCTATATTCGTCCCTGTATGGAGTATTGTTGTCAAGTTTGGGGCGCTGCATCTGTTATCATCCTAGCTCTTTTGGACTCTGTTCAAAAGCGTCCTATACGAATTGTTGGTGATCGAAATTTAACATTAGATCTTGATTCCCTACAACATCGTCGTACTGTTGCTGATCTCGTTGGTTTTTATAAATATCGTCACCAGCAGTGCTCGGATGAAATCAGATCCATTATGCCTCAGAAATAGGTTTTTCCCCGTTTTACTCGTCAATCGGTTGGTGCAAACAGTCAAACTGCCGAGATTACTCTCTGTCATAGTGACAAAATGCAAAGGGACTTCTTTGTGCGTAAATCGTACAAATGGAATGCTTTGCCTGAATCTATAGTCTCGAGTGTTTTCAATCCACAAACGTTTAAAAAAAGCGTCCACCATCACCTCTTTCTTTTAAATCTATAAGAAAACACTTCACCACAAAAAAATAATAGTTTCTCCCTCCATGCGACTGTATAAAAATATATTGTTCATTTCTTTAAATAAATAAATAAATAAATAATTTTGTCTATAATGAAAAAAGTTTGACAACAAGTTTTCATAACATACTTTTAAAATATTTGCAAAACTTAATATTTGATCGTGTCATTAGAAAATATTGCATGTCCATTATAAAATATTTGAGTTAAATAATTACTGGAAATAACACAAAATATTTAAATTACTCTCGTAATTATTTTCATTCATTTTATAAAAATTAACATAACTATGAAGAAAACATTTACCCCTTTTTTTAGTTTTAAATTATTTAATTGTTTTTAAATTATAATTTAATAAAAAGTTTGTGTTTATGGCGAAAAGAGAAATTGATTATGACATATCAGCGATCACCATTTGTTATGTCTGTCTTCATACAAGTTTAAATTTATGTTCTCTCTATATTTATGTATACTCTAAGTTTGTATTCCATTGAACTTCACTATAGAAAATAAGAGCAGATCCTTTACCGTTCTCAAAACATGCTTCGGGAGCATCTTGACTTTTAAAATATTTAGTTTTCTTTGTAACTTGTTGAATCATTTTTTTTTGTGTTTGCCTGGATGTCTTAGGATGTAACAGGTTCAAAATATAAGCTGCCCATCCATTTTGTTGCATATTTACCATATTACTTACATTATCGGTTATAAACGATGTAATTTCTAACATTAAATTGCACTTCGATTTAATTTATTTACTGTAAATTAGCTTAAAATTTTCTAAATGTTCATTTGTATGTGGTGTTCTCGATTAGTGAAAACAGTATAGACACTGTTTTCTCTAAAACAACTTCTCCTTGATTGGCAATGATGCAGGCACAAACAATAGGTTGGTTTTTTATATTAGTGATTATACCATCCATCCAAGCGCCAAAGTGACGGCCACGTTTTGTTTTTTGGACAACATAACCGATCATTTAGTTTTATCTTCGCCATAATCCTGATCAAGTAATTTACCCTTCTATCGATTTTCGATTTGTGGACTGTTTTCGACTGTTCCAAAATAAAATATGCTTGTTTAAATGTTAAATATGTAAAGTATAAATGTAAAATATAAATCAAAAAGGACCCTTGCAACTATATACGAAAACCAATTTGTTATACTATAGTGATTTTACCGCACTTCAAAACCAAAAATAAAATTTTAAATATTAATAGGCTTCGAAAAAAGGTTTCAATAAAAGTCGTAAGTCCAATTTCAAAGAAAAACAAAATAACATTATTTGAAATACAACTCAAAGTTATAGTTGAAAAACCAAATGAATTGGCTAGCAAATCATTTAGCTTAAAGCTCGAAAGATTGAAACACGTGTAAGAGAAATAATAAAATTAAAATTGTTTTTTAGAAGTTAGATTAAAATATATATTTAATATAAAATAAAAATATATTTGTTTTGAATTTTGAAAAATTGTTTTTTAATGTTAAATCAAAAAGGACCATTGCAACTATATACAAAAACCAATTTGTTATATTATTAATATTTGCTATGTGGAAAAATAAGTACAGTTTAAATTAGTTTTCCAACAAGTGCCTTATTAACCGGTTTATAAGTACAATAAATAATTTCAAATTCATTATTTCAAACATAAAAAAAATTGCTTATTTCACTTACAGTTTTTAAAGAATAAAGCAAAAAAGTCATCAAATTAGTTTACAAAAAGCTCTTCTCATTTTCGAACTAAAACAAAATAAATTGTTATTTTCCCATTTTCCATTACATTACGAACACAAAAACACAATAAACTTTTTAAACAATAAAATTGTTTAAGTTATTTTTGTAAACATAATTTTTTTTATATAATATTATGCTTATGTTGATTACGTTGATGATGATAGCAAAATATAATATTGTAAGACTAAACAATTTTGTTTTTGATAATGAAAAGTTTTAGTTATGTGTAGAGTGGATACATACATCTAAAATTTATCTTATAACTAAACCTGTAGATTCTGAGCAATTTTCACTTCCAACAACCTAGTTTATTTTAAATCTGTCTTACGATAAACCAACATTGAGTATGAATATATGTTTTAACATTAAAACGGGTTATGTTGATATGTAATTTGTATATTACTCATCCTTCATGCTCTTCGTTTTATTCTAGATTTTATTATTATTATTCTTATTTTTAAAAGGATAATATAACAAAACAAGAAGTACAAAAAAATTGTACATTTATAGAAAAGAAAATTTAACATAAAAAAAGGATTGTGTGACACTAAAAGCAGAGAAAAAAGAAAAACACATATGCCAATTTACGTGCTTTAACTTATTAAAAACGAAAGACTTTTAACACAAAAACAGTTTATAGTCATTGTAAAGATTATGATTATGTTTATTGTGTCATTTTTGAATTTTCGAAGTATTGTGGATACTAGAGAGATTTACTTAAAAGGGTTGAAAGTTTTATTATGAATTCTAACAATATTTATCTGCTATAAAGTTTTGTAAAACTTTATGCTTAAAATTTATGTGGTGACATTAAATAGATGGGATGGAATTTTTACTGATTTTTCGTTGGACGTTAATATAAATTTAAATTAAATAAATTGTATGGCATTTTAAAAACCACAAATTAGAAACTTTACCCACACACATAAAACGTTTGTATCCTTACATTTATGCTACGGCCTACGATTACTCTTTATTTGTTTATTTTTAATTTTGGACAGGGTTAAAACCGAAAATTTTTGATTTTCGGATATATCGATCAAATCAATGAATTGAGTTTTCACAATTTCAATTAAGTTTTTGCAGCGAAATATTTATTCTCTATACTTTAATTGAAATTGGGATGCACAAGAAACGTTGTTTACCCAGTTTCATCAAAATCAAAAGCTGTGAACTGTGAAGTAATTAATTGAAAAATTTGAAATTAAAAATATACAAGTGCTTGGGCGACACCGACCACTTAGTCAATCTCGTCTAAAAACTAAATATATATTCAAAAAAGCTTTCTACACAAAGTCTGTAGAGCACAATTATCAATTAACATAACAGGACAAAAATAATGTTTTTTGTCACGAAATCTCATCAATTGTCAATGGTGTTATCAAAGCTGATGTTCAAATTTTTTTTTAAATTCGCTTAAAAATTGTTGGCCTAAGACAAACACAAAAATTTTGAAGAAAAATTTAACCAGAAATGATTCAACGGCAGTTGCGGAACGCAACTATTGGAAAGCTTACGCTATTCAGTTTGATAAAAATCGAGTCGGGACATGAAGTTTAAAATAAAATGATGATTAGAAGCCAAGCGTGATTTGTTCAAATTTCGTTAAAACATGCAGATTATTCAGTATCGCAAAAACTCGACCTATGTAACAAACCTTACCAAAATAGGTTTATGTTGCATAAAGAAAACACCCATTCTGCATCCACCCACAGTCATACCCTTTTTATTTACAGATTTGAATTAAAAGGTGTCCAAAATGTAATACACAAACCGATATTTATTAAATTTTAAATCTTCTTAATCAAATGTGTAAAAATTCACATTTTTTAGATGGATTGCATTGTTTTTTCAATTAATGCAACGCGCCGCGGTATAGAGCTTCTCAGTGCGTAGACTGTCAACTAATATCCCTCTATTAAACCTATACAAACTAAATTTAATCTGTTAGTTTTGTATCAGTGGAATAATTGCTTTACTTTAAAAAATATTGGTAACCCCCATGTTTTTCTTAATTCTGACTTGGTTAACTTTGGCCATTCGTATGTTCTCTAATCATTACAGATTTTTCGGGATAGGTTTCTGTGTTACCTCGCCCCTTACAGTTTTCTTATCGTTCGCAGTAACTTCAGTGGTGCTACTAACGTCTGGTAAAGATAAATTAGATATTGTAGTCATGTCGCGGCAAGTTGCTCCGAATACAACAACTTCTCTTTGTATCTACTGTTATTGTCTTCCGTAAAAAATTCACGGTGGTCTTACCAAAGACAACAAAAATCTAACTTTGGATTGATCCAACATAGCGCTTTAACAAAGTTATAATTTTTGATATGTTAATTTGACATAAAACAGTAAATGCAACTTGTCTAACTTTGTCACACAAATTAACAAGGTGATTTATAAATTTAACAGCTATAAACAAGCTAAATTAACATAAACTAATGTTAAATTGACTTTTTTTTAGTAAAATCAAACCTACGTTAGTTTTTATAAGTAAATAACAAATAATAAATAACAAAAACTATAATAAATAACAATGTTTCATGTTTTATTTCAGGTTTTAATGCGGCAGATGATCACACAAACTTCGTCACTACTACCTAAAAACTTAGGAGGTCTTAAATCTGTAATCAGTAATTACGATGATTGGAAATGGCTCAAATAATTATGTTGAACACTATACGTAGCACAGCTACGCAACGTAGCACAAACCAACTAACAGATTAAACAATTCTATGCATTAATCAAACAACGTTTAATTCAGTTGCAAATGAAAGAATTTGATAATAAATAAATACATTTTTTGTATTTGTAAATGCAAAGATAAAAATATTTTCTATTTCGTAAAATCAAGAAAAATTAGTTAAAATGACAATCAATATGAAAAATTTACACTTAAAGTATAGTCGTAGACTGAATAATTTTTGGATAGTAAAGAAATTAATTATTTTTGGATTAATTATAACAATAATACAACAAAATAGGGTGGCTGGAGCATTGGATTTGGGTAAGTAAACACAATAACTATATAAACGATAGTAAAATAATAGATTCAAACAAAACTAAATGATCCCTTTTTGACCGATTTTTCTCTTGAAAATAGAATATTATTTTATAAATGACTTAAAGAAACAAAATAGGGTTAAAATTAATTTTCTCTTAAAAATTTTGCGTTTATTTAAATAAAACCAACATTTTAAGGTCAAATTGACTGTCCATTAAATTAATGATAATTCTATTGTTTTTTTTTTGTGTCTATGTTTTCACTTTTGATTATAATTACGATGGTTGAGTTACTTGTTAATAGTTAAATAGATCTGACTAGGATCGAAAGGTCTATCTATAGTAGATACTAAAGAGCAATCGATTTTTAAGAGGAAAGAACATAGTAATTACTAGGGCTGCGGAGTAGGTGTCAAAATATTAAAAGAACTGCAATTCCGACATTGACTCATTGAAAATATTTTAATAGCGAAATATAAACTAGTATTTTATTATTATAATAATTTTATTAAAATATTTTAATTTCATATTGAAACAATGAATTTTGCAAAAGGTAATGGAGCACGACGAAATCGACGATATAACATCCGAAAATATTGTACAAGGTGGGTGAAAGTATCTTCAAGATTATTTGAACTTGTTTAAATGATCTGTAGGACTAAAACTTTGCCACATGACTGGAATTCTGCTATATTCCGATACCAATCCACAAAAATTATAATCGACACCTATGTGCAAACTTCAGGGAATCCTTCTCCTCTCCTGCACCTCAAATAAGATCTTTTCATACATTTTTCTAGTAGACTAATCTTTTCAAGTTTACAAAACGGGACACGATTTTTATCCAACTGTGACGTTACTCAGATGTGGATTAAATAAAAGGATGATTTTTTAAGTAACATATTTGAGTTCTTATGTTTAGACATATCTTCAAAAATGAATGTTTTTTAGTGTTTTAAAATTTTAAAAGGCTTACGTTTACGGTCATATGCAATTTTTGGTCATATGCAATGAGATCATATACCACTGGCAATAGCTATGAGAAAATACTTGTTAAGGTTTATATCTTAGGGGTGATAGCAGATAAACAGATAAAACGCATAGCGGATAAAACAGTCAACTCTAGCACCTTCTATCTTGTTCCACTCTATCATGAAATATTGGCTAATGCACTTGTAGCTCTATAGGTTGTACTGAGCTAGAAAAACAAATCAACCCATTAGTTTGCGATTTGACGTATGTCTCAATCACTAACATAAAGGCAAGGAAAACCGAAACATTTAAAGTATTTAAGTATTTTCAGAATGGAAACTCTGCTTTTGTTGATGATCTAACATATTTACTGTTTCAAGCCGAAGCTCCATAAAAGTTTTAAATGAAGATTATTTAACGTTACATCAGCAGCAGACGTGCGATGTGAAACAAGTTATCCAACTTCTCCCACTGCAACATCATTGAGCACAGATTACAAAAATGTAGCTAAGGATAAGGTTCCAGTCGATTTAGTAGAGAAAAGCAATTTGGAGGATGAACTGTAACGCAGTTTAATTCACGCTTAATGCCTATAAAAAACTTTTTTATTCGCCTACATATTAAAGTGGTACTTTATTACTGCGATTTGCGGCCGTAAAGTATCACTTAACCAAATATTTTGTTGTCATAGTTACGTCCAAAAAAGAAAAAAACATTTGCATTTTTTAAATTCTATAAAAAATAGAAATTTTTATCAAAGCAAACATTAAATTCAGAATTTCATAATCCAATTAAAATTATTGTTATTATTTTGTTGTCATAGTTATACAATAATTTGGAAGAAATAACAAATATTTTGTAAAAAGTTACTTGTTCAACATATTTTTATTTCAAAATTTATGCAAATTTAGAATTTTGATTTAAAATAAACAATTTTTTTTAAATATTTTGCTAGCGGCGAATAAAAAATAGTATATGACGCACGGACGTAAGCTATTTTGGACTTAATGTGGGTGCAAATCTCGGCTAGCGCCTCGATTTGCAAACTCCACATACGTCCAAAATCTTTAGCTTTACGTCCTTGCATCATAATGTACTATTTTGGTCGGAATGCAACAACATAAAATATTAAACTGGTCACCGCAATTGGTAGAGAAATGGTAATAATTAAGCAAAGACGTCATAGAGGACCGCATTTGCAGTTAACGTATAATAATTTATTGACCATTCCACCAAGAAGTGTTGAATCGGAACGGACTTCTCCAACCTTCGGAAATATTTTTTCCAATTTAACAAACAGGTTTGACGATAAATCAGTTTGACGAATTATGTTTTCTAAAATCTATTTCTTAAATCATTCGAAAGTGTATGGTATTAGGTTTTCCATATGCAATATCATTAAAATTTTATTTTGGTTCTTCAATTTTTATTTTTTTAAGAAGTTGAATTAGTAAGTTAATGTTTAATATGTTTATTCTTTTCGACACGAAAAAATAAATAAATTGTAAAAAAATCCCAAAGAAATGCAATTTCCAATATGTAATTAGATGAAAGATTCTACTTAAGTATATATGAAAAATGATGAAGTTTCAAGTTAGAAATTATCTGAACATCAAAATTAAAATATATTTCGTCATCGCCGCTTTGGCTAAGTTATGTAAGACACACGGGATTTGAACATTTGTCTCTGATGAATGTAGTTCGAATCCTGACACGAAACACAAAATTTTTTCTAAAGGAAATTTAGAGAAAATGAAAAGTTATTTCGAATTGTAAAATTCAAGTGATTTCCAATATGTGCTTAAGCTTAATTGTTCACAAAAAACCCATCTAAACTATTTGTTTTTTATTTGAAAATTGTGTTCTTTCTTAATTGTTTCCATACAAATATAAATCCCGGGTCTCCGGGAATCCTGGGATTTAAAATGTATGAATCCCGTAGTCCCGGGATTCATAAACCAAAACGGGATTGCAATCCCTAAGGAGATGGTAGCAATTTACACGGAGATCAAGACATTGAAGTGGATCATCGTTATAAACTTACTAATGTAAGCTTATTTGATTTAGTTTATTTAATTTTTTTGTTTAAAATTTGTATGTGCTCAACATTAATTTGTTTGTTTTGTTGTTGTAAAGTTTAGTTTGAAATTAATAAGAGATTACCAACGCAATTTCGTTTGATGTAGATTCAGTTTTTCCTGTAGTTTTGAATATTATATATCGTTACACAGTCCAATTCGTTAAAAAACTTAAACCTCTAACTTATAGAATTCACCATTATAAATCGGCACTATAGTCTTGAATAGGTTTTGATCCGTCGATCTTTCTGCATGATTCGTCGTATGCGTTAACCCTTCCGGTTTAAGATTTCCAAGCCTAACAAAATCTAGCTCATTTGACAGAGAGTTTGAAGTATTGGGATCCAAGCATCGAATTCCCGCCATAATGATTTCAAGGTTTAGAAACAAAACAAATGAAATAAATAAAATATTCTCAACAGTAAAAGCAGCCAAAACATTCACTACAATTGCTTCAGTTTTCGTTTGATATTTAGTTTTTTGTAATCATTAAATAATTTTTGCCATGCCATCTCATGGCCCTATGGAACGTCTAAAATCAAAGATTCATCTTTACTGTGTGTTACATTTTACAAAAATGTTTCAACTTTTGTGAATTTTAATACTTGGTTGTTAGACAACATTTTTCACACAAAAGTTTTTTTTTAACGAAACGCGGCAAACCTCGTCAAGCTCAGAGTAACGTTGGGATACGAGATATTCAACTACCAAAATATTCTGTCCCGGTCAAAACGGGACCGTTGCAAATTTCGATTTCTAGCCAAAAACATTCCTTTTGCTAAACTTCTGTTCGATTATATCAGTGTGGTTCGAAGGCCGAGGTACCACCGACGTGATTTTATCGAAAAGGATGATTTTCAAAAAATATCGAGAGTTCAACATACCTGTGCATCAACTTTTCGTTGATTTCAGGCAGGCCTACGAATCTCTCGAACAGCAGACTCTAGTGGTGCCTCTAGTGTTAATGGGAAGCCTTGTTAAACTGGCATCACTATGAAAAACGACAATACAAGACTTGCAATGCGTGAATCCGGCTTAATGTGATGCTATTTCCTCTATACGTTTAAATCTGGTCTTGGAATGTGTGTGACGTTGAAAAAACTGCCGACTAACAAAAATTGTTTTGTCATTAATTTCAGTAAAGTTATCGCGTACAATTATGTCATCTTTGGCCGAGGTACAGATTTAATGAGTGAGATTTCAAGTCGCTTGAGAAAAATTGGTATAGGGTGATGCTATTTCCTCTATACGTTTAAATCTGGCCTTGGAATGTGTGTGACGTTGAAAAAACTGCTGACTAACAACAATTGTTTTGTCATTAATTTCAGTACAGTTATCGCGTACAATTATGTCATCTTTGGCCGAGGTACAGGTTAAATGAGTGAGACTTCAAGTCGCTTGAGAAAAATTGGTAAAAGGTGATGCTATTTCCTCTATACGTTTAAATCTGGCCTTGGAATGTGTGCGACGTTGAAAAAACTGCCGACTAACAACAATTGGTTTGTCATTAATTTCAGTACAGTTATCGCGTACAGTTATGTCATCTTTGGCCGAGGTACAGATTAAATGAGTGAGATTTCAAGTCGCTTGGGAAAAATTGGTATGCAAAAAATTTATGGTAAGAGGGACGTAGAAAAAAGCTCATCAGTGCGGCGAAAAAGGGATCGAGTTGAATCCTTTAAATATGTGGAATCAAAGTTTGGTTAAAACAGCGCATCGTACTTATAGATAATGAAGCTAGAATTGCTGTAGGTAGCCGAACCATCTACTTGACTAAACCTTTTCTTGAATCACCGTATGTTTCAACTAACATCAAACCCAAGATATATAAGACAATGATTAGACAAGTGATGATGTTTGGGTCACAAACGTTAAGCCGGTTTGAATTCTGGAATGATTAAAAATTAACGTCAGTTTGGACACAAATGGACACTGACATAATGACCTTAAACAAAATCGGCTGCAATGGTTTTTATACCGCTGATGCGAATTACCCTGGTATTTATTCGAAGCTGGTTATTTCGGTAACGATCCTACATGAAACAAAATATTTCTGGTATTTTACCAAAGAATTAGAATATCAAAATATTTCAACAAGCCACTTTTAAAATATTTTTATTTAAAAGAAACTATTTAAAAATAATTTATATTATTCTATTGTTTTTTATATATGCGTGAAAAACAAACTAAACAGACGAAAATAAAAGCAAAAAATTAAAGTACTTATTTTCAAGAAGGAGTCGAGGTCGAATAATCAAAATATATTTTTCCGACTCTGACTCCAGTTACTAGAAAATTCCTGCCCACTTCGCAGACCTCTTAATTGCAATATATTTAAATTTATTTTATAAGATTTAATTTGTTGTGTAAACTTCATTCAACTCTGAACAGATACTTTAATGTTTTCATAGTCTAGAACATAGATCATTTTCAATGACGTATATATTATCAGCAAAACATCGTCCAAGCAATTTTCAATTTAATCAATAAAAACATATGCTTAAGTAAATATTTTATATTAATAATATTTTATTGTTAATAAAATTCACAAAGTGGTTTTTGTATATCGTTCATCGTCGACTTACAAACACATAACTAATTATAATAAAAAGAAAAGAAATAAAAATAAAATATCTTTTATTATTTGTAATAAATAAAAGGTTATTTAAAAAACACATGACCAAACCGTAAAAAAAATTGATGTGGAACCTCTTATATGTTTTTAGGGTTCCGTACTTTGAAAAATTAAAAATGTTTAGGTCTCGGTGTCCGTTCGAATTTCTACATAATCGGTTTTCTCACAAACTATAAGTGCTATCAACTTGAAATTTTCTACAGTTTTCTACAGCTATTATTGACTGAGAGCTTTTATATCCTGAGGCGCGTAGCGCCGAGAGAAATAATGTTCGAGGTCTATATTAGCCTTCTTAACCGAGGTATATATAGAATTTTTTTAACTACTAACACTAATTATCGTATTTGATTTGATTATACTCTGATATTAGTCATTTTTCATTTCATTTTTTAAATATCTTAAAATATCAAGTAGCCTGGAAATTTAAAGTCATACAAATAAAACGAAACAAAGGAATGCAATTATTATTTGTTTGTGTTTTTTTGTTCATTTCAATTAAAAATAAAAGAAAATTTGTCATTATTAACCTAGGTAATTTTTTATTATTATTATTGACCTAGCGTGTGAAAAGTTACTTCTCATTGGAGCAGTTGAGCAAATAATGACGGTTTCTCAAGTTAGTAGTTAAAAAATTATTGCGACGCTGATGCATAGGCTGACTTCACCACAGCTCTGGAAACATAGTGTTCTGGATATATAATGAGCTACTATCCATCAAATACTTTAATTAAAAGCAAAGCATTGTTATAGACCTCGTAGTTCTAATAATAAAAATATTAAAGCAAACAGTAGTATCCCAACAAACATAAATTCTGTTTTACGAGAAAAAGTTAAAAAAAAAATTTAACCGGAAGTGACAAACCGGAAGTTAGGATGCACAACTGTTGTAAACCGTACTAAATGTGTATGTACCAAGTTTCATCCAATTCGATTATCAGGTACAGATGTTATTGAGCTTACAAAATAACAGGTGCTCGGAGGACCCCCTACCACTTTGTTCACTATCGCTAAAAAAACTAATCAGTTCCTTGCCATACTTATTTGCATCTTTTTGCGAAGTTTCATCAAAATTACTTAACGAACGAATGTTGTATGCTTCCAACAGACATTGAAACAATAAACAGGTGTACAGGAGGACCCCCACCACTTATCTCAATATTGTCCAAAAACTAATCAATTTTTTGTCATTAAAGTCTTCATCTTTTTTGAAAGTGTCATTAAAATTGATTAATGAATGAAGTCTGTATGCTCCCAATAAACTTTAAAAACAAAGTGTGAAAAGTCAGCAGTTGTATGGTAGACCCCTCGCCACTTTGATCAATGTGTCCCAAAAAATCATTAAAATTGATTAATGAATGAAGTCTGTATGCTCCCAACAAACTTTAAAAACAAAGTATGAAAAGTCAGCATTTGTATGGTAGACCCCCCGTCACTTTGATCAATATGTCCCAAAAGATGATAATTATCTTCTCACACTAATTGAAACCTTTTTCATAAGTTTCATCATAATCACTTCATTATTGTAGGCATGAAGACACTGAAAAAAACTCCAAAAAAGTACAAACAACTTTTTTTTAAGTGAAAAACCGGAAGTTGGGATGCACAACTATTGTGAACTGTACTAAATACTCATGTACCAAGTTTCATCCAATTTAATTATCAGGTACAGATGTTATAGAGCTTTTCAAAAAAACGTGCTCCACACCACTTTGTTCACTATCGCTCAAAAACTCACTATCGCTCAAAAAGAAATCAGTTCCTTGTCATACATGTTTGCATCTTTTTCCAAAGTGTCATCAAAATTCATTCACGAATGAATGTTTTATGCTCCCAACAAACATAAAAACATTGTGGAAAAAACCACCTGTTGTATGGTATGTTTAAAATACTTACATCATACGGAATATTTTCTTTTGTATAAATTTGAATTATTTTCCATTTTTCTAAATAACTGTTTTTAAATATATTGACGTTTCAATGAATTGACTACTAAATTGAAAAGCAAGCTGACGACGAGACTTTCCGTTTGCCGCCTGATGGTCAATAGCGCAACTTGGGTATGAAATGAAAAGTCACTGATTTAGCTCAAAAAGCTGGTGTGAGGCACACAGGAACTTTAAAGTTTAAGGGTGTCTGGCAGAGGGTTTCCACGATAGTAAGTGTCTGGCATTGGGTGACGTGACTTCTAATACTATCCCGAGTAATATATAAAAAAATTAGCTTTTATACTTTCACGAAACTTTGGAAGCCCCTTTGGAACCTGCTCCCTGCCAAAGCCACTATGATCCAAACTTCATATGTCGCTTATCGTTCCTACCTGAGTAGGGGGTATGCGCAGAGAAACTTTCAGCTTTTATAAAATAACGAAGGTCTGGCCGTCGCGGGCTCTCAGTCTATTACGAAATAATCAATATAATTAGATACACGCGTTTCATTCTCACCATAATAGTTTTCATATTTAAAAGGCATAATAAAAACAGTTAACTTAAAGAATGCACTATTTATTTCAATCTAAGAACATAAAAACATACATTTACAATTCATATTTAAAATAAATCCGTTCTTTTTTCTCTTCTCCTTTGCTTTGTTAATAAAAATTCTTCTTCAATTTTAGCTAACCTTGCCAACTCTGCCTCTGCAGCTTCTACTGCTTCCCGTTCTATTGTTGCTTCTTCTGAAAGCTCTTTCACTAAATCATAAAAGTTCATAATGCCTTTGCGAAGAAAATAATTAAAATTTAAACTCGACGTTAGTTTAAATTCCATCCCAGATAGTTTTTGTAATTTTTGCCAATGTAGGTTTGCCCAATGAGGATTTTTAAGATATTCCATGACTTCTATTTTTGGTTTAAACTTCTTTATTTGTTCTATAAACTTAAAACAAACGTCTTGCAATTTGTTACTTTCTGAAAAAGTTTTAACACAGTCTTCTAACTGTCGTAGAAATTCTTCAACTGCTTGATAAACAGTATCGACCTCAATGTTACCAAATGGATTACCACACCACAACTCTTCCCATTTTAAGAAATCTGCTGCTGTAACCCACAGAGTACGATATGGAGTAAAACCATCTAAAAGTATTTGAGTTGCAGATAAGTCTATAGGACTTAGTTCGAATAATTTTTGTCGTTTATTCAACAATTTGCCGTGTTCCATTAAATCATAAATATTTTTGAACATTTTTTTTATTTCAACAGAGAATTCAGTTGCTTTTGATGTATCATAGTTGGTCGAATAATTAGAAACCTGCATATTCAAACCTTCAACTCTCTCATCATAGGTTGACAAATCGAAATATTGTAATTTTCTAAATTTTTCCGAATCTTGTTCATACATTTCTCTTGATACACTTATTTGTTTTATAATTCGCAATGGCCATGCAATAGCCTCCCATTTAATTTTAAAGTCCTCTTGTGATAATGCACACCAAAAATAATCTAAAATTTCGTATTCAAACAGTCTCGTTTTCATTGTCTCTTCGAGTCCTTTAACAATATCCGGAATTTCTTCGATCCATTCATTTAGCTCAAATATATTCTCAATGGAGTTAGGCCTTTCACACAATCTTTTCATTATTGCTTGATACTCTGCTATTGTTTCTAGGGTCTGATTCGATAATCGTTCTGTAAACATATCTAACAACTTTAGTTTTAGCTCGATTCGTTTATTGATTAATAATTGTTTCAACGGTTCTACTATAACCAGAAATGGACCTATTATAATAGATCCTGGAAGGGAAGTTTCAACATGGTGCTGCCTATTAATTTGAAATGAAATCAGCTCTTTTATTTCTTGTGACGATTTATTTTCTTCGATCACACTTTGGACATATGTTTTCAGATCTAGATTATAAAAATACACATGTGACTGAAATTTTTTGGCATATGCTTTTAACGGGATTATTGCTTTTTTATAAGATAAAATAAGCAATTGTCGTCGATTCGCAATATCATCATCTATTAATCCGACAGAAGATAAGAAGTAATCCCTAGGAAAAACTAGCTCTGAGAGAACGATAGGCTCAATTTGCCGAATAAAATGTGTATATCGAATTGAGTCATTAAATAGCTTTAGGATTACACTTTCAAATTCAGCAGGATCGGTTGAATAATATGGATCGGTTTCATTTATTTCAATTGTCATTGTGAACACAGTCTTTTTGGAGACAAAGTCACTATCAATTAAATTATCACTCCATTCAAACTCATTTTGAATAGTAATCAAACATAAACATGGATCACACAAGAACTTTATGTACTTGTATGTTGAAGTTAATATTAATTCTCGTAAAACACTTTGCATTCGATGTTTCACCAAACCCAAAAATTGATATAATTTTGAACACAAGTAAATTGTCCAATCATCAACACTTATATCAAACCAACCTTTTCCAACTTCTCGCAACAACGAGCATATTTGTTTTGAAATATTTTCAACCCAAAAGCCTTTTAAGTATTGCATGATAGATGCAATAGTGAATAATTGAAGACTTTCAAAATCCTTAAGAGTGGATTTTGGTGTAAGAGCAAAATTGTATAAGCACATTTCGCTCACTTTATTGCATTCTTCCACAACTATACGCATAGCGTAACAGTTTTCTTGTAAACTGTAAATTGTGATTTTTTTTAGTAGATTTATGCAACTTTTTAGGTTAATATGTGTATCTATTAAATTTGTTTTCCTTTTTAATGTTTCTTCCTCCTCGGGTATTGCTATATTATCTAGTGTGTCTGAATCGTTTAAAATGTTTTTTCTTAAATCAATTCCACATAGGGTTCTTTGATATTCTAACTTAATCTGGCATAGAAGGTCTCGAGTCAGCTCTTTATTATATGTTTTTGACCTTGTATTGGATGTTACCAATCTGTAAATTGTTTTTAATTTTTTAACATTTAATTCTGGAACGCCAGCCAACATCATACAATCCACAACAATGTTAAATTTTAATGTAATTTCACAATTTTTTCGCAGCTTTAATGCAGACTTTAGTCGATTTATAAACTTATTCGGGTTTTCAGCCATAAACATCAAATAAACCCTCGGAATCAAATACAACTTTTCCGTAATTAAATCCATCACCAACCAATGATTTTCATTTTTATTATACTTACTTACTGCAACTTTTCGCCATTCATACAACGAATTTAATTGTATAAGTATTTGATTAGGATGTGCCTCAGGATTGAAATCAGAACCAGTTGGAAGAAAAGCTTCAGCTGGAATCGGGTGAAATTTGTTGTTTAAAAATCCTAAATATATCCAATCATTCGGTGTCATAATATCAAACTCATGATCATCAAACCATTCTAATGGAAATACACTAGATTTATATCCTTGAATTTGAAATTTAACAACATGTGTTGGAAGTAGCTCCCACATTCGAATTTCAGGATCTGACAACAATATGTCGTATAAATTTTTAGTCGCATTTATTCTTCTTTGTCTTTCAACTTCAACCTCTCGTGGTGCAATTCCAGACGGTGCGATTAGTAACTTTTGAACCTTTGGTTTAATTGTTTGAATGGGAAACGATATTTTGGGATTTTCAGAAAACACAATCCATCTTTGCGCTGGAGCTAAATGTGATGTTTCAGATGCATTTTCTTGATAATAATGTAAAATCGGTGCGCTTGGTATATTTGAAATTGCCCATGTGTACATGTTATAAATGACAACTTGATTTGGCTCATTTTCGACAGATACCAATTCATCTTTTGTTTCATTGAGAGTTTCAGAATAATATCCACGGTTTTTGATTTTGATTTGATCCTTCTTGCTCTTCATTTTCAAATAACTGACTGTAAACGCGTCAATGCTGATAATGAATTTTTATATATTAAGAAAATTTGTTATTTTGGCATAGACAAATGATATAGAAAAGGTTGTTTGATTAAAAAAAAATTAGTAACAATTTTGCTTAGACTGCGTTCCAATATAATGCTAAATAATCTCCGCAATGCTAAATTGATTTAGCACATTTTCGAGATGACTAAATCGGCCATTGGCATTCTAAATTACTGTAGACTTATTTGAACTGACAGTTAAACACTAACTTCAAGTTTTATTTTAAAAATAACTTTAGAATAGTTTACAGTTTTAAATTATATTATAAAATTTAATATACATATTTGTTTAGCAGTTAGATATCACTAGGCAAGGTGATATCTCAGGGGTGCTGACGGATGAACTCTATTCAGGCAACGGTAGCGCCCACAATCTTAGCTATGGAGTATCCCTAGATGATGCCATGTTAATGCTTGTTCGAAAAATCGAACCTAAATATAACTCTATGTATGGGCTTTAATCTTTAAGGAAGGAAGTGCGTCGTATGATCAAAGAATGAGCCACTAGCTAGATTATTGGCAACCGCTTTTTAGTTTTGTTCCTGCAAAATGTTAATATAAATTTGCTGTTTACCTTTTATTTTATTTTATTTTTATTTTTTTGATCCTATCATAAAATATTGGCCTATATCATATTTTATATGTGATAGGATTTATTGTTTAGTTATCCCTTCTATAAAAAAAACAAATTTGCGTCCATCAACACCTTAGAACGCATGTTTTTGTGGGACCTTGGTCTTAAAAGGTTTTAATGTGTTGTTGTGACACATATTGTAATTCCTACTACACAACACATTTTATTTAAAAAAAAAATTATTAAATACAAAAAACTCAATAAAAATAATTTTTTTTGGCACCTGGTGTTCAAATTTATAATTATTTAGAAGATATGAATTGGAACGTTATCATGCTAAATTTCTAAATTTAGCACGATTTAGAATTTCAAATTAGGAGGATATTTACCATTCAGTTGGGACACAGTGCAAGTTCAAATTTTGATATTTATTTATTTATGTAATATCCAATATCCAATCCAATTTATGTAATATATGTATAGTTAAATTTCTTATTATATATTTGTTAGTTTTTAATATTATTTTGTTACTATTATTATTTTTATCTCTAACTTTTATGTTTATTTAATTTTATTTAGTAAATTTTTTATTATATATTGGTTAGTTTTATATATGTTATGTATAAATTAATTATATTTTATTATTATTAAAGTTTATTTTATCTGTTTATATTTTATATTATTTTATTATATTTTAAATTTTCAAATGTGAGTCAAAGTGTGGTTGAAAGAATGAGGACTGTATGGTTGACAAGTTTATTTTTTCAAATATTTTAATTTTGTTATATAAAAAATATCAATTTCGATGAATTTATTGCACTGCATCATTAATCTATTTGCTATACTAAAAAATTTGAAATTAGATTTAATGGCAGAAACATAAAAAGTTTTGGATATCCGATTGTTACGACAAGGGACATTTAACAAATTTTGATAACAATTCAGAACAGTCAATTAAAGAATTGAATAACTTGTATACAAAGATCAAATCAAAACGGGTTCTCCAAACAATAAATTGTTCCAGCTCTATGTACTCTAAGTAAACTTGATATAGTTAAAATTGTATGAGATTTCATGCAAAAAGCCACGATAAAATAAGAAATGCCACATTTCAGTTAAGATAACTTAACTATTTAATAGGCGCGTTCTTTTGAAGATCAAAAAAATAAAAAAGACAAAATAATAATAATTTTTAAAAATAATAAAAAATAATAAATAATAAAATTATAATTTTTAAATTATTTCAGACTGTTCGATTTTTATTTATTTTTATTTTAAGCACTAATCCTTCTTTTTTATTTTTTGTTTTTTATTAAATCAATAAAAAAGATATTTCGGCACATCGCCATTCTCAAAAAAAGAAAAATATAAAAAATATTACAAAAAAATTGCACAAAAATTATTTTTCAAAAATATCTCTACAGAATTAAAAAAATTAATTTTAGTTTTTCATTTTGTAGAGATCTTTTTTGAATAATAATTTTTGTATAATTTTATGTAATATTTTTTATATTTTTCTTTAACTTGAGAATGGCGATGTGCCGAAATATCTTTTTTAATTGATTAAAAGTGCTTAAGAGTGCTTAAAATAAAAATAAATAAAATTATAATAAAAATAAATAAGATTATTGTTGTCAATATCGAAAGCAAATATTAATAGAGTAAAAGTAAATAGAGTGAAAGTAAATATTTATTAAACAAAATTACATAAAATAAATTAAATTTAAAAATTCCGCTGTGAAATATTGTTCAAAACATTATTTTGCTGTGTTATTCGGCATTATATTATTCGGAGACTTTTGTGCGCCAGCTCTGAAATATAAAAATAAACAATATAATTTCAAAGCAAACTGTGTACCAACAGAGTGAAAATGAAGCGGAGTTTCTTACATTTAATTTCACGATGTTGAATTTATATGGAAATTTCACTTCATTCAATCTTCATTAAGTAAGCTTTAACTGCTAAATCTAAATTTGATTTCACAAATTGCCAAATTTTAATTTAAATAAATGTAATCAAGTTGTCAGATAATGTTTAACGTACGAATTTCTTCACAATTATATGTATGTGAAGTTAGCCCGTTTTTCATCCCGTAAAAATGCGATGGCAACACTAAATATTTATATCGTGACAGTTTCTACTATCATCAAAAAATATCAACTGTCAGCCCAGAAAATTGAATGTCACGATAGTTTTTTATAAAATTAGCCCAACTGCATAAAAACAAAACAAAATTTTAAACGATTTGTAAAATTTTGTCGCATATTTAAATAAAAATCTATATAAAAAAATTTCTTTAATCAGTTTTGTTAATTTGAAATATAAATGATTGTTGTTATACAATAATTTGCTGCATGTTACCTGATAAATTAAACTCATCATAACCAAAACTAAGTTCAGAAATTAAGACAAAATTTTGAAAATTTTGAAACATATTGTTATTCGACTCTGAAGACGCTTGTTGAATGAAATTGGTTCTCTGGCCGAGAATTCTGATTAGTGCACGTAATTGATAAAGGTTCAACGTACTTTCTATAATTTTTCTAACAGTTTTGTTATAAGGATAAATCAAGATAAAATTTTGAGAGATTGGACAAATAAATTAATTTTTTGAGGATATGTCGATATCGGGATAGACGCTTAATGAATGAAATTGGTTCTCTGGTCGAGAATTCTGATTATAGCACGTAACTGATAAAGGTTCAATGTACTTTCACTAATTTTTCTAAAATTTTTGTATGTGGAAAAATCGAGATAAAATTTTGAGAACTTTGGAAAAATTTATTTATTTTCTGAGGATATGTCGATATTGGGATAGACGCTTGTTGAATGAAATTGATTTTCTGGCCGAGAATTATGATTTATGCACATAATTGATATAGGTTCAATGTACTTTCTCTAATTTTTCTAAAAATTTTGTGTGTGGAAAAATCGAGATAAAATTTTGAGAACTTTGGGAAAATTTATAAATTTTCTGACTATGTCGATACTGGGATAGAAGCTTGGTAAATGAAATGGTTCTCTGGCCGAGAATTCTGATTAATGCAAGTAATTGATAAAGGTTCAATGTACTTTCTCTAATTTTTCTAAAATTTTTGTATGTGGAAAAATTGAGATAAAATTTTTAGAGATTGGGGGAGATAAATAGATTTTTGTGAAAATATGTCGATATTGGGATAGACGCTTGTTGGATGAAATTGGTTCTCTGGCCGAGAATTCTGATTAATGCACGTAACTGATAGATGTTCAATGTACTTTCTCTAATTTTTCTATTAATTTTGTATGTGGAAAAATCGAGATCAAATTTTTAGAGATTGGGATAATAAATTTATTTTCTGAGGATATGTCGATATTGGGATAGACGATTGGTTGAATGAAATTGGTTCTCTGGCTGAGAATTCTGATTAATGCACGTAATTGATAAAATTTCAATGTACTTTTTCTAATTTTTCTAAAAATTTTGTATGTGGAAAAATCGAGATAAAATTTTTAGAGATTGGGCAAATAAATTAATTTTTTGAGGATATGTCGATACTGGGATAGACGCTTGGTGAATGAAATTGGTTCTCTGACCGAGAATTCTGATTAATGCTCGTAATTGATGGGGGTTCGATGTACTTTCTTCAATTTTTCTAAAATTTTTGTATGTGGAAAAATCGAGATAAAATTTTGAGAACTTTGGGAAAATTTACTTATTTTCTGAGGATATATGTCGATATTGGGATAGACGCTTGGTGAATGAAATATGTAATCTGGCCGAGAATTTTGATTAATGCACGTAATTGGTAAAGGTTCAATGTACTTTCTCTAATTTTTCTAAAATTTTTGTATCTGGAAAAATCGAGATAAAATTTTGATAACTTGGGGAAAATTTATTTATTTTCTGAGGATATGTCGATATTGGGATAGACGCTTGGTGAATGAAATATGTAATCTGGCCGAGAATTTTGATTAATGCACGTAATTGGTAAGGGTTATATGTACTTTCTCTAATTTTTCTAAAATGTTTGTATGTGGAGAAATCGAGATAAAATTTTGAGAGATTGAGCAAATAAATTAATTTTTTAGGATATGTCGATATTGGGATAGACGCTTGGTAAATGAAATTGGTTATCTGGCCGAGAATTTTGATTAATGCGCGTAATTAGTAGAGATTCAATGTATTTTCTCTAATTTTTCTAAAATTTTTGTATGTGGAAAAATCGAGATAAAATTTTGAGAACTTTCGGAAAATTTATTTATTTTCGGAGGATATGTCGATATTGGGATAGACGCTTGGTGAATGAAATATGTAATCTGGCCGAGAATTTTGATTAATGCACGTAATTGGTAAGGCTTATATGTACTTTCTCTAATTTTTCTAAAATGTTTGTATGTGGAGAAATCGAGATAAAATTTTGAGAGATTGAGCAACTAAATTAATTTTTTAGGATATGTCGATATTGGGATAGACGCTTGGTAAATGAAATTGGTTATCTGGCCGAGAATTTTGATTAATGCGCGTAATTAGTAGAGATTCAATGTATTTTCTCTAATTTTTCTAAAATTTTTGTATGTGGAGAAATCGAGATAAAATTTTGAGAATTTTGGGAAGATTTATTTATTTTTTGAGACTATGTCGATATTGGGATAGACGCTTGGTAAATGAAATTGGTTCTCTGGCCGAGAATTTTGATTAATGCACGTAATTGGTAAGAGTTCAATGTATTTTCTCTAATTTTTTTAAAATTTTTGTATGTAAAGAAATCGAGATAAAATTTTGAGAGCTTTGAGAAAGTTTATTTATTTTTTAAAACTTTGTCAATAGTGGGATACACGCTAGGAGAATGAAATTCGTTCTCTGGTCGAGAATTCTGATTAATGAACGAAATTGGTAAAGGTTCAATGTACTTGCTCTAATTTTTCTAAAATTTTTTTATGTGGAAAAATCGAGATAAAATTTTTAGAGATTGTGCAAATAAATTAATTTTTTGAGGATATGTCGATATTGGGATAGACGCTTGGTGAATGAAATTGGTTCTCTGGCCGAGAATTCTGATTAATGCACGTAATTGGTAAAGGTTCAATGTATTTTCTCTAATTTTTCTAAAATTTTTGTATGTGGAAAAATCGAGATAAACTTTTGATAACTTTGGGAAAATTTATTTATTTTCTGAGGATATATCGATATTGGGATAGACGCTTGGTGAATGAAATATGTAATCTGGCCGAGAATTTTGATTAATGCACGTAATTGGTAAGGGTTAAATGTAGTTTCTTTACTTTTTCTAAAATTTTTGTATGTGGAAAAATCGAGATAAAATTTTGAGAGATTGAGCAAATAAATTAATTTTTTAGGATATGTCGATATTGGGATAGACGCTTGGTAAATGAAATTGGTTCTCTGGCCGAGAATTTTGATTAATGCACGTAATACGTAAAGGTTCAATGTATTTTCTCTAATTTATCTAAAATTTTTGTGTGTGGAGAAATCGAGATAAAATTTTGAGAACTTTGGGAAAATTTATTTATTTTTTGAGACTATGTCGATACTGGGATAGACACTTGGTGAATGAAATTGGTTCTCTGGCCGAGAATTCTGATTATAGCACGTAATTGATAAAGGTTCAATGTACTTTCTCTAATTTTTTTTAAATTTTTTTATGTGGAAAAATCGAGATAAAATTGTTAGAGTTTGGGCAAATAAATTAATTTTTTAGGATATGTCGATACTGGGATAGACGCTTGTTGAATGAAATTGGTTATCTGGCCGAGAATTCTGATTAATGCACGTAATTGGTAAAGGTTCAATGTACTTTCTCTAATTTTTCTAAAATTTTTGTATCTGGAGAAATCGAGATAAAATTTTGAGAACTTTGGGAAAATTTATATATTTTGAGACTATGTCGATATTGGGATAGACGCTTGGTGAATGAAATTGGTTCTCTGGCCGAGAATTCTGATTAATGCACGTAATTGGTAAAGGATCAATGTACTTTTTCTAACTATTCTAAAAATTTTGTATGTTGAACAATCGAGATAAAATTTTTAGAGATTGGGCAAATACATTAATTTTTTGAGGATATGTCGATACTGGGATAGACGCTTGGTGAATGAAATTGGTTCTCTGGCCAAAAATTCTGATTAATGCACGTAATTGGTAAAGGATCAATGTACTTTCTCTAATTTTTCTAAAATTTTTGTATGGGGAAAAATCGAGATAAAATTTTGATAACTTTGGGAAAATTTATTTATTTTCTGAGGATATGTCGATATTGAGATAGACGCTTGGTGAATGAAATATGTAATCTGGCCGAGAATTTTGATTAATGCACGTAATTGGTAACGATTCAATGTATTTTCTCTAATTTTTCTAAAATTTTTGTATGTGGAGAAATCGAGATAAAATTTTGAGAACTTTGGGAAAATTTATTTATTTTTTGAAACTATGTCAATAGTGGGATAGACGTTTGGAGAATGAAATTGGTTTTCTGACCGAGAATTCTGATTAATGCTCCTAATTGATAAAGGTTTAATGTACTTTCTCTAATTTTTCTAAAATTTTTTTATGTGGAAAAATCGAGATAAAATTTTGAGAACTTTCGGAAAATTTATTTATTTTCGGAGGATATGTCGATATTGGGATAGACGCTTGGTGAATGAAATTGGTTCTCTGGCCGAGAATTCTGATTAATGCACGTAATTGGTAAAGGACCAGTGTACTTTCTCTAATTTTTCTAAAATTTTTGTATGTGGATAAATCGAGATAAAATTTTGATAACTTTGGGAAAATTTATTTAATTTCTGAGGATATGTCGATATTGAGATAGAAGCTTGGTGAATGAAATATGTAATTTGGCCGAGAATTTTGGTTAATGCACGTAATTGGTAAGGGTTCAGTGTGCTTTCTCTACTTTTTCTAAAATTTTTGTATGTGGAGAAATCGAGATAAAATTTTGAGAGATTGAGCAAATAAATTAATTTTTTGAGGATATGTCGACACTAGGATAGACGCTTGGTGAATGAAATTGGTTCTCTGGCCGAGAATTTTGATTAATGCACGTAATTGGTAAAGGTTCAATGTATTTTCTCTAATTTTTCTAGAATTTTTGTATGTGGAGAAATCGAGATAAATTTTGGAGAACTGTGGGAAAATTTATTTATTTTCTGAGGATATGTCGATATTGGGATAGACGCTTGTTGAATGGAATTGGTTATCTGGCCGAGAATTCTGATTAATGCACGTAATTGGTAACGATTCAATGTATTTTCTCTAATTTTTCTAAAATTTTTGTATGTGGAGAAATCGAGATAAAATTTTGAGAACTTTGGGAAAATTTATTTATTTTTTGAAACTATGTCAATAGTGGGATAGACGTTTGGAGAATGAAATTGGTTTTCTGACCGAGAATTCTGATTAATGCTCCTAATTGATAAAGGTTTAATGTACTTTCTCTAATTTTTCTAAAATTTTTTTATGTGGAAAAATCGAGATAAAATTTTGAGAACTTTCGGAAAATTTATTTATTTTCGGAGGATATGTCGATATTGGGATAGACGCTTGGTGAATGAAATTGGTTCTCTGGCCGAGAATTCTGATTAATGCACGTAATTGGTAAAGGACCAGTGTACTTTCTCTAATTTTTCTAAAATTTTTGTATGTGGATAAATCGAGATAAAATTTTGATAACTTTGGGAAAATTTATTTAATTTCTGAGGATATGTCGATATTGAGATAGAAGCTTGGTGAATGAAATATGTAATTTGGCCGAGAATTTTGGTTAATGCACGTAATTGGTAAGGGTTCAGTGTGCTTTCTCTACTTTTTCTAAAATTTTTGTATGTGGAGAAATCGAGATAAAATTTTGAGAGATTGAGCAAATAAATTAATTTTTTGAGGATATGTCGACACTAGGATAGACGCTTGGTGAATGAAATTGGTTCTCTGGCCGAGAATTTTGATTAATGCACGTAATTGGTAAAGGTTCAATGTATTTTCTCTAATTTTTCTAGAATTTTTGTATGTGGAGAAATCGAGATAAATTTTGGAGAACTGTGGGAAAATTTATTTATTTTCTGAGGATATGTCGATATTGGGATAGACGCTTGTTGAATGGAATTGGTTATCTGGCCGAGAATTCTGATTAATGCACGTAATTGGTAACGATTCAATGTATTTTCTCTAATTTTTCTAAAATTTTTGTATGTGGAGAAATCGAGATAAAATTTTGAGAACTTTGGGAAAATTTATTTATTTTTTGAAACTATGTCAATAGTGGGATAGACGTTTGGAGAATGAAATTGGTTTTCTGACCGAGAATTCTGATTAATGCTCCTAATTGATAAAGGTTTAATGTACTTTCTCTAATTTTTCTAAAATTTTTTTATGTGGAAAAATCGAGATAAAATTTTGAGAACTTTCGGAAAATTTATTTATTTTCGGAGGATATGTCGATATTGGGATAGACGCTTGGTGAATGAAATTGGTTCTCTGGCCGAGAATTCTGATTAATGCACGTAATTGGTAAAGGACCAGTGTACTTTCTCTAATTTTTCTAAAATTTTTGTATGTGGATAAATCGAGATAAAATTTTGATAACTTTGGGAAAATTTATTTAATTTCTGAGGATATGTCGATATTGAGATAGAAGCTTGGTGAATGAAATATGTAATTTGGCCGAGAATTTCGGTTAATGCACGTAATTGGTAAGGGTTCAGTGTGCTTTCTCTACTTTTTCTAAAATTTTTGTATGTGGAGAAATC
The DNA here is from genome assembly GCA_963693315.1 of Diogma glabrata. NCBI lineage: Eukaryota > Metazoa > Arthropoda > Insecta > Diptera > Cylindrotomidae > Diogma > Diogma glabrata. The sequence goes on from CAVNZG010000002.1 coordinate 66,065, forward strand.
GAGATAAAATTTTGAGAGATTGAGCAAATAAATTAATTTTTTGAGGATATGTCGACACTAGGATAGACGCTTGGTGAATGAAATTGGTTCTCTGGCCGAGAATTTTGATTAATGCACGTAATTGGTAAAGGTTCAATGTATTTTCTCTAATTTTTCTAGAATTTTTGTATGTGGAGAAATCGAGATAAATTTTGGAGAACTGTGGGAAAATTTATTTATTTTCTGAGGATATGTCGATATTGGGATAGACGCTTGTTGAATGGAATTGGTTATCTGGCCGAGAATTCTGATTAATGCACGTAATTGGTAAAGGTTTAATGTACTTTCTCTAATTTTTCTAAAAATTTTGTATCTGGAGAAATCGAGATAAAATTTTGAGAACTTTGGGAAAATTTATATATTTTGAGACAATGTCGATATTGGGATAGACGCTTGGCGAATGAAATTGCTTCTCTGGCCGAGAATTCTGATTAATGCACTAAATTGATAACATTTCAATGTACTTTCTCTAATTTTTCTAAAAATTTTGTATATGGAAAAATCAAGATAAAATTTTGTGAAATTGGGGTAGATAAATTGATTTTTGTGAAGAAATGTCGATATTGGGATAGACGCTTGTTGAATGAATTTGGTTCTCTGGCCGAGAACTCTGATAAATGCCCGTTATTCATAAAGGTTCAATGTACTTTCTCTAATTTTTCTAAAAATTTTGTATGTGGAAAAATCGAGATAAAATTTTAGAGATTGGGCAAATAAATTAATTTTTTGAGTATATGTCGATACTGGGATAGACGCTTGGTGAATGAAATTGGTTATCTGGCCAAAAATTTTGATTAATCCTCGTAATTGATAAAGGTTCGATGTACTTTCTCTAATTTTTCTAAATTTTTTGTATGTGGAAATATCGAGATAAAATTTTGAGAACTTTGGGAAAATTTATTTATTTTCTGAGGATATGTCGATACTGGGCTAGACGCTTGGTGAATGAAATTGGTTCTCTGGCCGAGAATTCTAATTAATTCACGTAATTGATAGATGTACAATGTACTTTCTCTACTTTTTCTAAAATTTTTGTATGTGGAAATATCGAGATAAAATTTTATGAGATTGAACAAATAAATTATTTTTTTTGGATATGTCGATATTGGGATAGACGCTTGGTAAATGAATTGGTTCTCTGGCCGAGAATTTTGATTAATGCACGTAATTAATAAGGGTTCAATGTATTTTCTCTAATTTTTCTAGAATTTTTGTATCTAAAGAAATCGAGATAAAATTTTGAGAACTTTGGGAAAATTTATTTATTTTTTGAGACTATGTCAATAGTGAGATACACGCTTGGAGAATGAAATTGGTTCTCTGGCCGAGAATTCTGATTAATGCCTCTAATTGATAAAGGTTCAATGTATTTTCTTTAATTTTTCTAAAATTTTTTCATGTGGAGAAATCGAGATAAAATTTTTAGAGATTGTGCAAATAAATTAATTTTTTGAGGATATGTCGATACTGGGATAGACGCTTGGTGAATGAAATTGGTTCTCTGGCCGAGAATTCTGATTACTGCACGTAATTGGTAAAGGTTCAATGTACTTTCTCTAATTTTTCTAAAATTTTTGTATGTGGAAAAATCGAGATAAAATTTTGAGAACTTTGGGAAAATTTATTTATTTTCTTAAGATATGTCGATATTGGGATAGACGCTTGGTGAATGAAATATGTAATCTGGCCGAAAATTCCGATTAATGCACGTAATTGGTAACGGTTCAATGTACTTTCTCTAATTTTTCTAAAATGTTTGTATGTGGAGAAATCGAGATAAAATTTTGAGAGATTGAGCACCTAAATTAATTTTTTTGGATATGTCGATATTGGGATAGACGCTTGGTAAATGAAATTGGTTCTCTGGCCGAGAATTTTGATTAATGCACGTAATTGGTAAAGGTTCAATGTATTTTCTCTAATTTTTCTAAAATTTTTTGTATGTGGAGAAATCGAGATAAAATTTTGAGAACTTTGGGAAAATTTATTTATTTTTTGAGACTATGTCGATATTGGGATAGACGCTTGGTAAATGAAATTGGTTCTCTGGCCGAGAATTCTGATTATAGCACGTAATTGATAAAGGTTCAATGTACTTTCTCTAATTTTTTTAAAATTTTTTTATGTGGAAAAATCGAGATAAAATTGTTAGAGTTTGGGCAAATAAATTAATTTTTTAGGAAATGTCGATACTGGGATAGACGCTTGGTGAATGAAATTGGTTTCCTGGCCGAGAATTCTGATTAATGCACGTATTTGATAAAGGTTCAATGTACTTTCTCTAATTTTTCTAAAATTTTTTTATGTGGAGAAATCGAGATATAATTTTGAGAACTTTGGGAAAATTTATTTATTTTGTGAGACTATGTCGATATTGGGATAGACGCTTGGTGAATGAAATTGGTTCTCTGGCCGAGAATTCTGATTAATGCACGTAATTGGTAAAGGACCAGTGTACTTTCTCTAATTTTTCTAAAATTTTTGTATATTGAACAATCGAGATAAAATTTTTAGAGATTGGGCAAATAAATTAATTTTTTGAGGATATGTCGATACTGGGATAGACGCTTATCGAATGAAATTGGTTCTCTGGCCGAGATATCTGATTAATGCACGTAATTGACAAAGGTTCAACGGACTTTCTCTAATTTTTCTAAAGTTTTTGTATGTGGAGAAATCGAGATATAATTTTGAGAATTTTGGGAAAATTTATTTATTTTGTGAGACTATGTCGATACTGGGATAGACGCTTGGTGAATGAAATTGGTTCTCTGGACGAGAATTCTGATTAATGCACGTAATTGATAAATGTACAATGTACTTTCTGTAATTTTTCTAAAAATTTTGTATGTGGAAAAATCGAGATAAAATTTTGCGAGATTGAGCAAATAAATTAATTTTTTGAAGATATGTCGATATTGGGATAGACGCTTGGTGAATGAAATTGGTTCTCTGGCCGAGAATTCTGATTAATGCAAGTAATAGGTAAGGGTTCAATGTACTTTCTCTACTTTTTCTAAAATTTTTGTATGTAGAAATATCGAGATAAAATTTTGAGAGATTGAGCAAATAAATTATGTTTTTTGGATAAGTCGATATTGGGATAGACGCTTGGTAAATCAAATTGGTTCTCTGGCCGAGAATTTCGATTAATGTGCGTAATTAGTAAAGGTTCAATGTATTTTCTCTAATTTTTTAAAAATTTTTGTATGTGGAAAAATCGAGATAAAATTTTGAGAACTTTGGGAAAATTTATTTATTTTCTGATGATATGTCGATATTGGGATAGACGCTTGGTGAATGAAATTGGTTATCTGGACGAGAATTCTGTTTGATGAACAAAATTGGTAAAGGATCAATGTACTTTCTCTAATTTTACAAAATGTTTGTATGTGGAGAAATCGAGATAAAATTTTGAGAACTTTGGAAAAATTTATTTATTTTCTGAGAATATGTCGATATTGGGATAGACGCTTGGTGAATGAAATATGTAATCTGGCCGAGAATTTGGATTAATGCACGTAATTGGTAAGGGTTTAATGTACTTTTTTTACTTTTTCTAAAATTTTTGTATTTGGAGAGATCGAGATAAAATTTTGAGAGATTGAGCAACTAAATTAATTTTTTAGGATATGTCGATATTGGGATAGACGCTTGGTAAATGAAATTGGTTCTCTGGCCGAGAATTCTGATTAATGCACGTAGTTGGTAAAGGTTCAATGTATTTTCTCTAATTTTTCTAAAAATTTTTGTATGTGGAGAAATCGAGATAAAATTTTGAGAACTTTGGGAAAATTTATTTATTTTTTGAGACTATGTCGATATTGGGATAGACGCTTGGTAAATGAAATTGGTTCTCTGGCCGAGAATTCTGATTATAGCACGTAATTTATAAAGGTTCAATGTACTTTCTCTAATTTTTTTAAAATTTTTTTATGTGGAAAAATCGAGATAAAATTGTTAGAGTTTGGGCAAATAAATTAATTTTTTAGGATATGTCGATACTGGGATAGACGCTTGGTGAATGAAATTGGTTTCCTGGCCGAGAATTCTGATTAATGCACGTATTTGATAAAGGTTCAATGTACTTTCTCTAATTTTTCTAAAATTTTTTTATGTGGAAAAATCGAGATATAATTTTGAGAACTTTGGGAAAATTTATTTATTTTGTGAGACTATGTCGATATCGGGATAGACGCTTGGTGAATGAAATTGGTTCTCTGGCTGAGAATTCTGATTAATGCACGTAATTGGTAAAGGATCAATGTACTTTCTCTAATTTTTCTAAAATTTTTGTATATTGAACAATCGAGATAAAATTTTTAGAGATTGGGCAAATAAATTAATTTTTTGAGGATATGTCGATACTGGGATAGACGCTTATCGAATGAAATTGGGATAGACGCTGTGTGATAGACGCTTGGTGAATGAAATTGGTTTCCTGGCCGAGAATTATGATCAATTTACGTATTTGATAAAGGTTCAATGTACTTTCTCTAATTTTTCTAAAATTTTTTTATGTGGAGAAATCGAGATATAATTTTGAGAACTTTGGAAAAATTTATTTATTTTTTGAGACTATGTCGATATTGGGATAGACGCTTGGTGAATGAAATTGGTTCTCTGGCCGAGAATTCTGATTAATGCACGTAATTGGTAAAGGATCAATGTACTTTTTCTAATTATTCTAAAAATTTTGTATGTTGAACAATCGAGATAAAGTTTTTAGAGATTGGGCAAATAAATTAATTTTTTGAGGATATGTCGATACTGGGATAGACGCTTGGCGAATGAAATATGTAATCTGGCCGAGAATTCTGATTAATGCACGTAATTGACAAAGGTTCAACGGACTTTCTCTAATTTTTCTAAAATTTTTGTATGTAGAGAAATCGAGATATAATTTTGAGAACTTTGGGAAAATTTATTTATTTTTTGAGACTATGTCGATACTGGGATAGACGCTTGGTGAATGAAATTGGTTCTCTGGACGAGAATTCTGATTAATGCACGTAATTGATAAATGTACAATGTACTGTCTGTAATTTTTCTAAAAACTTTGTATGTGGAAAAATCGAGATATAATTTTGCGAGATTGAGCAAATAAATTAATTTTTTGAAGATATGTCGATATTGGGATAGACGCTTGGTGAGTAAAATCGGTTCTCTGGCCGAGAATTCTGATTAATGCACGTAATAGGTAAGGGTTCAATGTACTTTCTCTACTTTTTCTAAAATTTTTGTATGTGGAAATATCGAGATAAAATTTTGAGAGATTGAGCAAATAAATTAATTTTTTTGGATATGTCGATACTGGGATAGACGCTTGGTAAATGAAATTGGTTCTCTGGCCGAGGATATGTCGATACTGGGATAGACGCTTGGCGAATGAAATTGGTTCTCTGGCCGAGAATTCTGATTAATGCACGTAATTGACAAAGGTTCAACGGACTTTCTCTAATTTTTCTAAAATTTTTTTATGTGGAAAAATCGAGATATAATTTTGAGAACTTTGGGAAAATTTATTTATTTTGTGAGACTATGTCGATACTGGGATAGACGCTTGGTGAATGAAATTGGTTCTCTGGCCGAGAATTCTGATTAATGCACGTAATTGATAAATGTACAATGTACTTTCTGTAATTTTTCTAAAAATTTTGTATGTGGAAAAATCGAGATAAAATTTTGCGAGATTGAGCAAATAAATTAATTTTTTGAAGATATGTCGATATCGGGATAGACGCTTGGTGAGTAAAATTGGTTCTCTGGCCGAGAATTCTGATTAATGCACGTAATAGGTAAGAGTTCAATGTACTTTCTCTACTTTTTCTAAAATTTTTGTATGTGGAAAAATCGAGATAAAATTTTGCGAGCTTGAGCAAATAAATTAATTTTTTTGGATATATCGATATTGGGATAGACGCTTGGTAAATGAAATTGGTTTTCTGGCCGAGAATTTTGATTAATGCACGTAATTGGTAAGGGTTCAATGTACTTTCTCTAATTTTTCTAAAATTTTTGTATGTAAAGAAATCGAGATAAAATTTTGAGAACTTTGGGAAAGTTTATTTATTTTTTGAAACTTTGTCAATAGTGGGATACACGCTTGGAGAATGAAATTGGTTTTCTGGCCGAGAATTCTGATTAATGAACGAAATTGGTAAATGTCCTTTCTCTAATTTTTCTAAACTTTTTTTATGTGGAAAAATTTAGATAAAATTTTTAGAGATTGTGCAAATAAATTAATTTTTTGAAGATATGTCGATACTGGGATAGACGCTTGGTGAATGAAATTGGTTCTCTGGCCGAGAATTCTGATTCATGCACGTAATTGGTAAAGGATCAATGTACTTTCTCTAATTTTTCTAAAATTTTTGTATGTGGAAAAATCGAGATAAAATTTTGAGAACTTCGGGAAAATTTATTTATTTTCTGAGGATATGTCGATATTGGGATAGACGCTTGGTGAATGAAATATGTAATCTGGCCGAGAATTTTGATTAATGCACGTAATTGGTAAGGACTCAATGTGCTCTCTCTACTTTTTCTAAAATTTTTGTATGTGGAGAAATCGAGATAAAGTTTTGAGAGATTGAGCAAATAAATTAATTTTTTAGGATATGTCGATATTGGGATAGACGCTTGGTAAATGAAATAAGTTCTCTGGCCGAGAATTTTGATTAATGCACGTAATTAGTAAAGGTTTAATGTATTTTCTCTAATTTTTCTAAAATTTTTGTATGTGGAAAAATCGAGATAAAATTTTGAGAACTTTGGGAAAATTTATTTATTTTCTGATGATATGTCGATATTGGGATAGACGCTTGGTGAATGAAATTGGTTATCTGGAAGAGAATTCTGTTTAATGAACAAAATTGGTAAAGGTTCAATGTACTTTCTCTAATTTTTCTAAAATGTTTGTATGTGGAGAAATCGAGATATAATTTTGAGAACTTTGGGAAAATTTATTTATTTTTTGAAACTATGTCAATAGTGGGATTCACGCTTGGAGAATGAAATTGGTTCTCTGGTCGAGAATTCTGATTAATGAACGAAATTGGTAAAGGTTCAATGTACTTTCTCTAATTTTTCTAAAATTTTTTGTATGTGGAAAAATTTAGATAAAATTTTTAGAGATTGTGCAAATAAATTAATTTTTTGAGGATATGTCGATACTGGGATAGACGCTTGGTGAATGAAATTGGTTCTCTGGCCGAGAATTCTGATTGATGCACGTATTTGGTAAAGGTTCAATGTACTTTCTCTAATTTTTCTAAAATTTTTGTATGAGGAAAAATCGAGATAAAATTTTGATAACTTTGGGAAAATTTATTTATTTTCCTAGGATATGTCGATATTGGGATAGACGCTTGGTGAATGAAATATGTAATCTGGCCGAGAATTTTAATTAATGCACGTAATTGGTAAGGGTTCAATGTACTTTCTCTAATTTTTCTAAAAATTTTGTATGTGGGAAAATCGAGATAAAACTTTTAGAGTTTGGGCAAATAAATTAATTTTTTGAGGATATGTCGATACTGGGATAGACGCTTGGTGAATGAAATCGGATCTCTGGCCGAGAATTCTGATTAATGCACGTAATTGGTAAAGGTTCAATGTACTTTCTCTAATTTTTCTAAATTTTTGTATTCAGCCAATTATAAAACCTATTTCATTCAACAAGCGTCTTTCCCAATATTGACTATCCCAAATGTATTATTAAAAACTTAAAATAGAAAAACCATAAAAACCAGCACAAACAAAAATGTTTTTTAGACCTCTGTATCGAAAAGCCATTTTTATCAACTCTTAACGCGTGTCATCAAAACTCTACTTTACCATAAGTTTTACTTGCTCTTATTTTTCTCCTCTCTCTGTGTATGATTTTGTCATTTGTGTTCTATAAAATTATTTGGGATTGACTTTGTATTTAAAATAAAAACTTTCAAAGAATGATAAAATATCGAAATTATTTAATAGATATTTGATGAAAAATTTAAAATAAAGTAATAAAAATAACTATTCCTATTGCAGGAATCAAACCCATGTTTTTCTGAATGTTTTCCATGGTTTTATATCACACAGCTAATGGTGATCCTAACTATTAAAGAAAATAAGTTAATATACTTTATGAATGTTAAAATTCAAAAATAAATAACGGTGATACGAAAAATAAAGTATATAAATCGTTTATGCTGCTAATGATGATGATATTGTTTTTAGTTGCGTTTGTATTTATTTGTAGCCCATGCATAAGAAACGATAGTTTTGTGGCAGTTTTTATAGTTTTTATATGTGTATTGAACATTTAAAAAGGAAATAAGAATAAAATAAACTTAAAATGTTCGCATTTATTTAATACAATTTTAGCTTTTGCAACGTGTGTACGTTGTACTTGTACAGGTTTTAATTGATTTGAAATATATACATATTGTGGTATACCGTGGTTTTCAATTGTGAAATTTGCAAATTAACATTCAAAAGTTTTTTTCAAAACTCAAATTTCCCATTGCATTGTTCCTTTTATGGTTTTGTGGTTTTTTGTTGACGTAGAACTAAGAATTATTAGTAAGCGCAATTTTTTCGCAGTTCTGCAATTTTCCCAAAATTTGGATTGAGTATTCCTTGTTATTTAGTAAATTTTCACGTCTCTATTATTATCAGCCATGCCATTCAAATATATTAACTTAACAGAAGAGAAGTTGGAGATTATACGGACTACTATTATAGAAAATGTGGATCATAATGATGTTATGTCTTTAAATTTTATGAATGGGCCATTATTGGCGATTATTTGCTCAAAATTATCAGTCAAGTGTAATGAGCGGATGCGATTAAGTCTAAAAAATTTAATTTGTAGAAACAAATGTTTTATTTTTAAACTCTTTGGCGCATCTAAAATGAGAGTAGGACATTGCGATACTGTTTTGTCCAACAACATTGAAACACCAAATAATGTTGAAATATCTAGTGAACATGGCTTTTCTGATTTTAACTACGAGAATTTATTAAATGCGTCAAATGAATTGCAAACCATTCATTTAGATCTAAAAAACGTTGAAGAAGATTCAATAATGCTTGACCAAAACACTGACATTATTGAACTTGACAATTCTGGCTACGGAAATAATAAAAAAGTAGACAGTGATTTGAAAATGGATAGTGAAGATGCCATTTTAGTACCTAATTTACATAACCTATGTTCAGATATAGCATATACCTGCTTAAATGACGTTTTAGCTATACCAATAAAAACTTGGAATGAAATTTTTAATTCAAATACTCGTGAATTTGACAGATTCAAATATTCTTTCGTATTTGCTGAACTTCTCTCAAAAATGACTGGATGCTTAATATGCATTAAAGATAGTCAAATAAATCAAAAATCTATTTATATCCGTGCATATTGTGGACATAGAAGTCCTGAAAGCGGCAAGGAATGTCGTAAATTTAAAATCACAAACAAAGGACAAAAGTCAGTTAATCATTTTAATGTAAGCGCTTCCTCGCTTAAAACATTCCATCCTTACATAAAACCTCGTGTTGTTAGTAAATTATATCGACAGGAATTAAAGGAATGTTTGCTAAAATCATCGGTGGAAAGTTTTTCGGAAAAATTGTTTTTAAATGAGGACAAGAATTTTGTAAAAAAAAATAAAACATTAATGAAATGCACTTCAGTAGATGTGTTAAGAAAAATTAAATCTGAGGCTCTAATGGACCAAGATAACCATATCGATGATATAGAGGATATATACATCGAAATTCAAAATACAAAAGGTACACCTGATCAGAATATACAGCAACTATCCAAATGGCCGTTTTATGTTATAAATTTTAGTAAAATTCAAACAGAAATGATGAAATTAATAATAAATAACAATTCTGACAAAAAACTTGTTGTATATATGGATGCAACAGGTGGACTTGTTCGACAACCAAAACCAGAACTGTCATCAGTCTTATATTATGCTCTTGTTATTGCAGTAAAAAAAAAATGAGACTGATCCCAGTGATCCTTTTCCTGTTAGTGATTTTGTGAGCGCAAGTCATAGCAGTCAAAGTATTGGAACTTGGCTCAGAGCATTTAAAAGTTTTGTTTTAAATCAGACTCATAAATGGCCCATTTTTGATACTGTTGTGACAGATTTCAGCTTTGCTGAAATAAATGCCGTTTTGGAAAGTTTCAATAACTTGACAATTATTGATTATTTAAAATTATGCCATAAGTCTATTAGTTTGAAAAACATTGCAAATTTAAACAAATATGTCAAAATACATCTGTGTTGCTCACATCTTCTTAAAAATGCAATGAATGATGTTAATGATTATTTTAGGGAATCATCCAAAGTATCAAAATACGTTAAGGAAATAGTGGCATCATTTTTCCTGTGTAGTAATTATGAAAATATGAAATTAATTTTCCATCATTTTTCGTTGCTATTAAAATCAAAATTCACTTCTCCACAGACAATTTCAGCTTTCAATGAAATAATAAAATCAGCGGTCGACGTTGAAAGCATAGATTTGGAAAAAGAATGTAACATAAGCAGGTATGATGCAGGTGAATTATTCCATAAAACAATTTACGAACAAAGTCCATTTTATCAAGATTTTTTAAAAATATACAACGATTGTGAAATAAATGAAACCAGCATCGGGCATCAGGCAGTTAATAATTTGTACAATCCCGGGTTTGCAGAAAAGTTTATAAAAAAATACATGACGTACATTCCATTGTGGTCGCAACTAATCTATAATGAAGGGCGACTAAGTAATAGCCATGTTGAAAATTATTTCTGCGTTATTAAAAGACGTTGTCGTGAGGCATCACATTTAGGAAAGCTACCCACCAAGTGCCTTAGATTTATAAAAGAAGTAGAAAAACGGAATAAAATTGTTTATGAAAGATTTAAAACAAAAATTCCAAAAAAGTCTTTAAAAAATGTCTCGTTAAATTTAAAGGGGAAAGAAGTTACTTTGCTAGATTCCTTTAATAAAACTGAGACATGGACCAAAAAAAATACCATTTTAGGAAAACCCGTGAAACACAATTACTTAAGCTTGAAAAATTTGAAGCAATTCAACAATAAATCAAAAAATGAACAAACCGAAATAGCAACAAAAATTCAAATAAAGAAACACTCTGATATGAAACTATCTGATAAAGAGAAGAATTTTCAAACGAAAACATGGCTTTTGCGTAATGGCAATATTGTTAGAAACGATTTCTACAAAAACACATGTGCTTTTGACGCAGCATTACATTGCATTGTAAATATAAAATTAAAATTTAACTTTTTATTTGACGAATCATGCCCTATTTCAAATGTAGTAAATGCATTATATAATGGAAATAGTCATCTAGCCGAAGAATTAAGACATGATGCTATTTTCTATATTAAAAAAAATTTAAATTATGATTTCGGTATGCAAAGCAATTGTGAATGTAACATCACACTAATATCGGATTGTTTTTTTAAAAAATATCCTACTTGTACAACCGAATTTGTTTGTAATGTCTGTACGAAATCGACAGTTGAAAGGCGGCCATATGTTGCGATAGACACATGTTTACTAGAACAACATGGCCTTGAACAATTGGAAAAGAGTTTTATTTCGATACCACCAAAACGGTGTTGTGATTTGATCTTATCTCCAAAATCAACCGTTTTCAATGAATATGCTGTAATTAATACGGAATATCGCAATCCAGAAAAACAAAAACCTATAGCGCTAGGCAGTATTCAAAAATTAATAAAAATTAACCATATTGATTATGAAATTAACTCTTTAGTACATTACAGTGCAACTGCAAATCATTACACAGCATACTGTAAAAAAGTCGATTTTTGGGAAGAATACGATGACCTTAAAGAAAATATTGTAAAAATACGAAATGCGTCAAAGTTAGTAGTGCCACACTTAGTGTTCTATTCAAGAATAAACCGTAAATAATTATATTACGAAATAAAGATCCAAGGACAAATAATTTTTTTTTCGTTTGAATTATCAACATGACTTATTAAAATTTCACTGCAACAAATTTAGAAAAAAGTTCATTAAATTTATTTAATAATAATTTAATAACAAAAACTCTCAATTGTAATATCGTGAAAGAACAAATTACGGGCTGAGAGTAGCATAAACAAAAATAAATTTTCTATAATTGAACGTTGACTGTTGTAATTGATTGTGTGTGTAATATTTACAAAATGTCGACGAAATTAGTTTTTTAAAACATAAAAAATTTTATCAAAAATTAGAAAATACGAAAAATTCTTTGTATTTTGCCCAAAGTTCTCAAAATTTTATCCAGGTAAATACGCATACAAAAATTCTGGAAAAATCACATAATGTTCATTGAGCGTTTTCCAATTACGAGCATTAATTATAATTTCCGGCCAGCAAACCGTTTTCAGCTTGCAAGCGTCTGTCTCAGTTCCCATTAAGATAGTAATATCGTGAAAGAACAAATTACGGGCTGAGAGTAGCATATACTGAAACAAAATTAAATTTTGTATAAATGAACGTTGACTGTTGCAATTGATTGTGTGTGTAATATTTACAAAATGTCGACGAAATTGGTTTCTTAAAACATAAACAATTTTATATAAAATTAGAAAATACGAAAAATTCTTTGTATTTTGCCCAAAGTTCTCAAAATTTTATCCAGGTAAATACGCATACAAAAATTCTGAAAAAATCACATAATGTTCATAAAGCCGTTTCCAATTACGAGCATTAATTATAATTTTCGGCCAGCAAACCGTTTTCAGCTTGCAAGCGTCTGTCTCAGTTCCCATTAAGATAGTAATATCGTGAAAGAACAAATTACGGGCTGAGAGTAGCATATACTGAAACAAAATTAAATTTTGTGTAAATGAACGTTGACTGTTGCAATTGATTGTGTGTGTAATATTTACAAAATGTCGACGAAATTGGTTTCTTAAAACATAAACAATTTTATCAAAAATTAGAAAATACGAAAAATTCTTTGTATTTTGCCCAAAGTTCTCAAAATTTTATCCAGGTAAATACGCATACAAAAATTCTGAAAAAATCACATAATGTTCATAAAGCCGTTTCCAATTACGAGCATTAATTATAATTTTCGGCCAGCAAACCGTTTTCAGCTTGCAAGCGTCTGTTTCAGTTCCCATTAAGATAGTAATATCGTGAAAGAACAAATTCCGGGCTGAGAGTAGCATATACTGAAACAAAATTAAATTTTGTATAAAAGAACGTTGACTGTTGCAATTGATTGTGTGTGTAATATTTACAAAATGTCGACGAAATTGGTTTCTTAAAACATAAACAATTTTATCAAAAATCAGAAAATACGAAAAATTCTTTGTATTTTGCCCAAAGTTCTCAAAATTTTATCCAGGTAAATACGCATACAAAAATTCTGAAAAAATCACATAATGTTCATAAAGCCTTTTCCAATTACGAGCATTAATTATAATTTTCGGCCAGCAAACCGTTTTCAGCTTGCAAGCGTCTGTCTCAGTTCCCATTAAGATAGTAATATCGTGAAAGAACAAATTACGGGCTGAGAGTAGCATATACTGAAACAAAATTAAATTTTGTGTAAATGAACGTTGACTGTTGCAATTGATTGTGTGTGTAATATTTACAAAATGTCGACGAAATTGGTTTCTTAAAACATAAACAATTTTATCAAAAATTAGAAAATACGAAAAATTCTTTGTATTTTGCCCAAAGTTCTCAAAATTTTATCCAGGTAAATACGCATACAAAAATTCTGAAAAAATCACATAATGTTCATAAAGCCTTTTCCAATTACGAGCATTAATTATAATTTTCGGCCAGCAAACCGTTTTCAGCTTGCAAGCGTCTGTCTCAGTTCCCATTAAGATAGTAATATCGTGAAAGAACAAATTACGGGCTGAGAGTAGCATATACTGAAACAAAATTAAATTTTGTGTAAATGAACGTTGACTGTTGCAATTGATTGTGTGTGTAATATTTACAAAATGTCGACGAAATTGGTTTCTTAAAACATAAACAATTTTATCAAAAATTAGAAAATACGAAAAATTCTTTGTATTTTGCCCAAAGTTCTCAAAATTTTATCCAGGTAAATACGCATACAAAAATTCTGAAAAAATCACATAATGTTCATAAAGCCTTTTCCAATTACGAGCATTAATTATAATTTTCGGCCAGCAAACCGTTTTCAGCTTGCAAGCGTCTGTCTCAGTTCCCATTAAGATAGTAATATCGTGAAAGAACAAATTCCGGGCTGAGAGTAGCATATACTGAAACAAAATTAAATTTTGTATAAATGAACGTTGACTGTTGCAATTGATTGTGTGTGTAATATTTACAAAATGTCGACGAAATTGGTTTCTTAAAACATAAACAATTTTATATAAAATTAGAAAATACGAAAAATTCTTTGTATTTTGCCCAAAGTTCTCAAAATTTTATCCAGGTAAATACGCATACAAAAATTCTGAAAAAATCACATAATGTTCATAAAGCCGTTTCCAATTACGAGCATTAATTATAATTTTCGGCCAGCAAACCGTTTTCAGCTTGCAAGCGTCTGTCTCAGTTCCCATTAAGATAGTAATATCGTGAAAGAACAAATTACGGGCTGAGAGTAGCATATACTGAAACAAAATTAAATTTTGTGTAAATGAACGTTGACTGTTGCAATTGATTGTGTGTGTAATATTTACAAAATGTCGACGAAATTGGTTTCTTAAAACATAAACAATTTTATCAAAAATTAGAAAATACGAAAAATTCTTTGTATTTTGCCCAAAGTTCTCAAAATTTTATCCAGGTAAATACGCATACAAAAATTCTGAAAAAATCACATAATGTTCATAAAGCCTTTTCCAATTACGAGCATTAATTATAATTTTCGGCCAGCAAACCGTTTTCAGCTTGCAAGCGTCTGTCTCAGTTCCCATTAAGATAGTAATATCGTGAAAGAACAAATTACGGGCTGAGAGTAGCATATACTGAAACAAAATTAAATTTTGTGTAAATGAACGTTGACTGTTGCAATTGATTGTGTGTGTAATATTTACAAAATGTCGACGAAATTGGTTTCTTAAAACATAAACAATTTTATCAAAAATTAGAAACTACGAAAAATTCTTTGTATTTTGCCCAAAGTTCTCAAAATTTTATCCAGGTAAATACGCATACAAAAATTCTGAAAAAATCACATAATGTTCATAAAGCCTTTTCCAATTACGAGCATTAATTATAATTTTCGGCCAGCAAACCGTTTTCAGCTTGCAAGCGTCTGTCTCAGTTCCCATTAAGATAGTAATATCGTGAAAGAACAAATTACGGGCTGAGAGTAGCATATACTGAAACAAAATTAAATTTTGTGTAAATGAACGTTGACTGTTGCAATTGATTGTGTGTGTAATATTTACAAAATGTCGACGAAATTGGTTTCTTAAAACATAAACAATTTTATCAAAAATTAGAAAATACGAAAAATTCTTTGTATTTTGCCCAAAGTTCTCAAAATTTTATCCAGGTAAATACGCATACAAAAATTCTGAAAAAATCACATAATGTTCATAAAGCTTTTTCCAATTACGAGCATTAATTATAATTTTCGGCCAGCAAACCGTTTTCAGCTTGCAAGCGTCTGTCTCAGTTCCCATTAAGATAGTAATATCGTGAAAGAACAAATTCCGGGCTGAGAGTAGCATATACTGAAACAAAATTAAATTTTGTATAAATGAACGTTGACTGTTGCAATTGATTGTGTGTGTAATATTTACAAAATGTCGACGAAATTGGTTTCTTAAAACATAAACAATTTTATCAAAAATTAGAAAATACGAAAAATTCTTTGTATTTTGCCCAAAGTTCTCAAAATTTTATCCAGGTAAATACGCATACAAAAATTCTGAAAAAATCACATAATGTTCATAAAGCCGTTTCCAATTACGAGCATTAATTATAATTTTCGGCCAGCAAACCGTTTTCAGCTTGCAAGCGTCTGTCTCAGTTCCCATTAAGATAGTAATATCGTGAAAGAACAAATTACGGGCTGAGAGTAGCATATACTGAAACAAAATTAAATTTTGTGTAAATGAACGTTGACTGTTGCAATTGATTGTGTGTGTAATATTTACAAAATGTCGACGAAATTGGTTTCTTAAAACATAAACAATTTTATCAAAAATTAGAAAATACGAAAAATTCTTTGTATTTTGCCCAAAGTTCTCAAAATTTTATCCAGGTAAATACGCATACAAAAATTCTGAAAAAATCACATAATGTTCATAAAGCCTTTTCCAATTACGAGCATTAATTATAATTTTCGGCCAGCAAACCGTTTTCAGCTTGCAAGCGTCTGTCTCAGTTCCCATTAAGATAGTAATATCGTGAAAGAACAAATTACGGGCTGAGAGTAGCATATACTGAAACAAAATTAAATTTTGTGTAAATGAACGTTGACTGTTGCAATTGATTGTGTGTGTAATATTTACAAAATGTCGACGAAATTGGTTTCTTAAAACATAAACAATTTTATCAAAAATTAGAAAATACGAAAAATTCTTTGTATTTTGCCCAAAGTTCTCAAAATTTTATCCAGGTAAATACGCATACAAAAATTCTGAAAAAATCACATAATGTTTATAAAGCCTTTTCCAATTACGAGCATTAATTATAATTTCCGGCCAGCAAACCGTTTTCAGCTTGCAAGCGTCTGTCTCAGTTCCCATTAAGATAGTAATATCGTGAAAGAACAAATTCCGGGCTGAGAGTAGCATATACTGAAACAAAATTAAATTTTGTATAAATGAACGTTGACTGTTGCAATTGATTGTGTGTGTAATATTTACAAAATGTCGACGAAATTGGTTTCTTAAAACATAAACAATTTTATCAAAAATTAGAAAATACGAAAAATTCTTT
Source organism: Diogma glabrata (assembly GCA_963693315.1). Classification (NCBI taxonomy): domain Eukaryota; kingdom Metazoa; phylum Arthropoda; class Insecta; order Diptera; family Cylindrotomidae; genus Diogma; species Diogma glabrata. Next base: position 83,030 of record CAVNZG010000002.1, read on the forward strand.
GTATTTTGCCCAAAGTTCTCAAAATTTTATCCAGGTAAATACGCATACAAAAATTCTGAAAAAATCACATAATGTTCATAAAGCCTTTTCCAATTACGAGCATTAATTATAATTTTCGGCCAGCAAACCGTTTTCAGCTTGCAAGCGTCTGTCTCAGTTCCCATTAAGATAGTAATATCGTGAAAGAACAAATTACGGGCTGAGAGTAGCATATACTGAAACAAAATTAAATTTTGTGTAAATGAACGTTGACTGTTGCAATTGATTGTGTGTGTAATATTTACAAAATGTCGACGAAATTGGTTTCTTAAAACATAAACAATTTTATCAAAAATTAGAAAATACGAAAAATTCTTTGTATTTTGCCCAAAGTTCTCAAAATTTTATCCAGGTAAATACGCATACAAAAATTCTGAAAAAATCACATAATGTTCATAAAGCTTTTTCCAATTACGAGCATTAATTATAATTTTCGGCCAGCAAACCGTTTTCAGCTTGCAAGCGTCTGTCTCAGTTCCCATTAAGATAGTAATATCGTGAAAGAACAAATTACGGGCTGAGAGTAGCATATACTGAAACAAAATTAAATTTTGTATAAATGAACGTTGACTGTTGCAATTGATTGTGTGTGTAATATTTACAAAATGTCGACGAAATTGGTTTCTTAAAACATAAACAATTTTATATAAAATTAGAAAATACGAAAAATTCTTTGTATTTTGCCCAAAGTTCTCAAAATTTTATCCAGGTAAATACGCATACAAAAATTCTGAAAAAATCACATAATGTTCATAAAGCCGTTTCCAATTACGAGCATTAATTATAATTTTCGGCCAGCAAACCGTTTTCAGCTTGCAAGCGTCTGTCTCAGTTCCCATTAAGATAGTAATATCGTGAAAGAACAAATTACGGGCTGAGAGTAGCATATACTGAAACAAAATTAAATCTTGTGTAAATGAACGTTGACTGTTGCAATTGATTGTGTGTGTAATATTTACAAAATGTCGACGAAATTGGTTTCTTAAAACATAAACAATTTTATCAAAAATTAGAAAATACGAAAAATTCTTTGTATTTTGCCCAAAGTTCTCAAAATTTTATCCAGGTAAATACGCATACAAAAATTCTGAAAAAATCACATAATGTTCATAAAGCCTTTTCCAATTACGAGCATTAATTATAATTTTCGGCCAGCAAACCGTTTTCAGCTTGCAAGCGTCTGTCTCAGTTCCCATTAAGATAGTAATATCGTGAAAGAACAAATTACGGGCTGAGAGTAGCATATACTGAAACAAAATTAAATTTTGTATAAATGAACGTTGACTGTTGCAATTGATTGTGTGTGTAATATTTACAAAATGTCGACGAAATTGGTTTCTTAAAACATAAACAATTTTATCAAAAATCAGAAAATACGAAAAATTCTTTGTATTTTGCCCAAAGTTCTCAAAATTTTATCCAGGTAAATACGCATACAAAAATTCTGAAAAAATCACATAATGTTCATAAAGCCTTTTCCAATTACGAGCATTAATTATTCCCATTAAGATAGTAATATCGTGAAAGAACAAATTACGGGCTGAGAGTAGCATATACTGAAACAAAATTAAATTTTGTGTAAATGAACGTTGACTGTTGCAATTGATTGTGTGTGTAATATTTACAAAATGTCGACGAAATTGGTTTCTTAAAACATAAACAATTTTATCAAAAATTAGAAAATACGAAAAATTCTTTGTATTTTGCCCAAAGTTCTCAAAATTTTATCCAGGTAAATACGCATACAAAAATTCTGAAAAAATCACATAATGTTCATAAAGCCTTTTCCAATTACGAGCATTAATTATAATTTTCGGCCAGCAAACCGTTTTCAGCTTGCAAGCGTCTGTCTCAGTTCCCATTAAGATAGTAATATCGTGAAAGAACAAATTACGGGCTGAGAGTAGCATATACTGAAACAAAATTAAATTTTGTGTAAATGAACGTTGACTGTTGCAATTGATTGTGTGTGTAATATTTACAAAATGTCGACGAAATTGGTTTCTTAAAACATAAACAATTTTATCAAAAATTAGAAAATACGAAAAATTCTTTGTATTTTGCCCAAAGTTCTCAAAATTTTATCCAGGTAAATACGCATACAAAAATTCTGAAAAAATCACATAATGTTCATAAAGCCTTTTCCAATTACGAGCATTAATTATAATTTTCGGCCAGCAAACCGTTTTCAGCTTGCAAGCGTCTGTCTCAGTTCCCATTAAGATAGTAATATCGTGAAAGAACAAATTCCGGGCTGAGAGTAGCATATACTGAAACAAAATTAAATTTTGTATAAATGAACGTTGACTGTTGCAATTGATTGTGTGTGTAATATTTACAAAATGTCGACGAAATTGGTTTCTTAAAACATAAACAATTTTATATAAAATTAGAAAATACGAAAAATTCTTTGTATTTTGCCCAAAGTTCTCAAAATTTTATCCAGGTAAATACGCATACAAAAATTCTGAAAAAATCACATAATGTTCATAAAGCCGTTTCCAATTACGAGCATTAATTATAATTTTCGGCCAGCAAACCGTTTTCAGCTTGCAAGCGTCTGTCTCAGTTCCCATTAAGATAGTAATATCGTGAAAGAACAAATTACGGGCTGAGAGTAGCATATACTGAAACAAAATTAAATTTTGTGTAAATGAACGTTGACTGTTGCAATTGATTGTGTGTGTAATATTTACAAAATGTCGACGAAATTGGTTTCTTAAAACATAAACAATTTTATCAAAAATTAGAAAATACGAAAAATTCTTTGTATTTTGCCCAAAGTTCTCAAAATTTTATCCAGGTAAATACGCATACAAAAATTCTGAAAAAATCACATAATGTTCATAAAGCCTTTTCCAATTACGAGCATTAATTATAATTTTCGGCCAGCAAACCGTTTTCAGCTTGCAAGCGTCTGTCTCAGTTCCCATTAAGATAGTAATATCGTGAAAGAACAAATTACGGGCTGAGAGTAGCATATACTGAAACAAAATTAAATTTTGTGTAAATGAACGTTGACTGTTGCAATTGATTGTGTGTGTAATATTTACAAAATGTCGACGAAATTGGTTTCTTAAAACATAAACAATTTTATCAAAAATTAGAAACTACGAAAAATTCTTTGTATTTTGCCCAAAGTTCTCAAAATTTTATCCAGGTAAATACGCATACAAAAATTCTGAAAAAATCACATAATGTTCATAAAGCCTTTTCCAATTACGAGCATTAATTATAATTTCCGGCCAGCAAACCGTTTTCAGCTTGCAAGCGTCTGTCTCAGTTCCCATTAAGATAGTAATATCGTGAAAGAACAAATTACGGGCTGAGAGTAGCATATACTGAAACAAAATTAAATTTTGTGTAAATGAACGTTGACTGTTGCAATTGATTGTGTGTGTAATATTTACAAAATGTCGACGAAATTGGTTTCTTAAAACATAAACAATTTTATCAAAAATTAGAAAATACGAAAAATTCTTTGTATTTTGCCCAAAGTTCTCAAAATTTTATCCAGGTAAATACGCATACAAAAATTCTGAAAAAATCACATAATGTTCATAAAGCTTTTTCCAATTACGAGCATTAATTATAATTTTCGGCCAGCAAACCGTTTTCAGCTTGCAAGCGTCTGTCTCAGTTCCCATTAAGATAGTAATATCGTGAAAGAACAAATTCCGGGCTGAGAGTAGCATATACTGAAACAAAATTAAATTTTGTATAAATGAACGTTGACTGTTGCAATTGATTGTGTGTGTAATATTTACAAAATGTCGACGAAATTGGTTTCTTAAAACATAAACAATTTTATATAAAATTAGAAAATACGAAAAATTCTTTGTATTTTGCCCAAAGTTCTCAAAATTTTATCCAGGTAAATACGCATACAAAAATTCTGAAAAAATCACATAATGTTCATAAAGCCGTTTCCAATTACGAGCATTAATTATAATTTTCGGCCAGCAAACCGTTTTCAGCTTGCAAGCGTCTGTCTCAGTTCCCATTAAGATAGTAATATCGTGAAAGAACAAATTACGGGCTGAGAGTAGCATATACTGAAACAAAATTAAATTTTGTGTAAATGAACGTTGACTGTTGCAATTGATTGTGTGTGTAATATTTACAAAATGTCGACGAAATTGGTTTCTTAAAACATAAACAATTTTATCAAAAATTAGAAAATACGAAAAATTCTTTGTATTTTGCCCAAAGTTCTCAAAATTTTATCCAGGTAAATACGCATACAAAAATTCTGAAAAAATCACATAATGTTCATAAAGCCTTTTCCAATTACGAGCATTAATTATAATTTTCGGCCAGCAAACCGTTTTCAGCTTGCAAGCGTCTGTCTCAGTTCCCATTAAGATAGTAATATCGTGAAAGAACAAATTACGGGCTGAGAGTAGCATATACTGAAACAAAATTAAATTTTGTGTAAATGAACGTTGACTGTTGCAATTGATTGTGTGTGTAATATTTACAAAATGTCGACGAAATTGGTTTCTTAAAACATAAACAATTTTATCAAAAATTAGAAAATACGAAAAATTCTTTGTATTTTGCCCAAAGTTCTCAAAATTTTATCCAGGTAAATACGCATACAAAAATTCTGAAAAAATCACATAATGTTTATAAAGCCTTTTCCAATTACGAGCATTAATTATAATTTCCGGCCAGCAAACCGTTTTCAGCTTGCAAGCGTCTGTCTCAGTTCCCATTAAGATAGTAATATCGTGAAAGAACAAATTCCGGGCTGAGAGTAGCATATACTGAAACAAAATTAAATTTTGTATAAATGAACGTTGACTGTTGCAATTGATTGTGTGTGTAATATTTACAAAATGTCGACGAAATTGGTTTCTTAAAACATAAACAATTTTATCAAAAATTAGAAAATACGAAAAATTCTTTGTATTTTGCCCAAAGTTCTCAAAATTTTATCCAGGTAAATACGCATACAAAAATTCTGAAAAAATCACATAATGTTCATAAAGCCTTTTCCAATTACGAGCATTAATTATAATTTTCGGCCAGCAAACCGTTTTCAGCTTGCAAGCGTCTGTCTCAGTTCCCATTAAGATAGTAATATCGTGAAAGAACAAATTACGGGCTGAGAGTAGCATATACTGAAACAAAATTAAATTTTGTGTAAATGAACGTTGACTGTTGCAATTGATTGTGTGTGTAATATTTACAAAATGTCGACGAAATTGGTTTCTTAAAACATAAACAATTTTATCAAAAATTAGAAAATACGAAAAATTCTTTGTATTTTGCCCAAAGTTCTCAAAATTTTATCCAGGTAAATACGCATACAAAAATTCTGAAAAAATCACATAATGTTCATAAAGCTTTTTCCAATTACGAGCATTAATTATAATTTTCGGCCAGCAAACCGTTTTCAGCTTGCAAGCGTCTGTCTCAGTTCCCATTAAGATAGTAATATCGTGAAAGAACAAATTCCGGGCTGAGAGTAGCATATACTGAAACAAAATTAAATTTTGTATAAATGAACGTTGACTGTTGCAATTGATTGTGTGTGTAATATTTACAAAATGTCGACGAAATTGGTTTCTTAAAACATAAACAATTTTATATAAAATTAGAAAATACGAAAAATTCTTTGTATTTTGCCCAAAGTTCTCAAAATTTTATCCAGGTAAATACGCATACAAAAATTCTGAAAAAATCACATAATGTTCATAAAGCCGTTTCCAATTACGAGCATTAATTATAATTTTCGGCCAGCAAACCGTTTTCAGCTTGCAAGCGTCTGTCTCAGTTCCCATTAAGATAGTAATATCGTGAAAGAACAAATTACGGGCTGAGAGTAGCATATACTGAAACAAAATTAAATCTTGTGTAAATGAACGTTGACTGTTGCAATTGATTGTGTGTGTAATATTTACAAAATGTCGACGAAATTGGTTTCTTAAAACATAAACAATTTTATCAAAAATTAGAAAATACGAAAAATTCTTTGTATTTTGCCCAAAGTTCTCAAAATTTTATCCAGGTAAATACGCATACAAAAATTCTGAAAAAATCACATAATGTTCATAAAGCCTTTTCCAATTACGAGCATTAATTATAATTTTCGGCCAGCAAACCGTTTTCAGCTTGCAAGCGTCTGTCTCAGTTCCCATTAAGATAGTAATATCGTGAAAGAACAAATTACGGGCTGAGAGTAGCATATACTGAAACAAAATTAAATTTTGTGTAAATGAACGTTGACTGTTGCAATTGATTGTGTGTGTAATATTTACAAAATGTCGACGAAATTGGTTTCTTAAAACATAAACAATTTTATCAAAAATTAGAAAATACGAAAAATTCTTTGTATTTTGCCCAAAGTTCTCAAAATTTTATCCAGGTAAATACGCATACAAAAATTCTGAAAAAATCACATAATGTTCATAAAGCCTTTTCCAATTACGAGCATTAATTATAATTTCCGGCCAGCAAACCGTTTTCAGCTTGCAAGCGTCTGTCTCAGTTCCCATAAAGATAGTAATATCGTGAAAGAACAAATTCCGGGCTGAGAGTAGCATATACTGAAACAAAATTAAATTTTGTATAAATGAACGTTGACTGTTGCAATTGATTGTGTGTGTAATATTTACAAAATGTCGACGAAATTGGTTTCTTAAAACATAAACAATTTTATCAAAAATTAGAAAATACGAAAAATTCTTTGTATTTTGCCCAAAGTTCTCAAAATTTTATCCAGGTAAATACGCATACAAAAATTCTGAAAAAATCACATAATGTTCATAAAGCCTTTTCCAATTACGAGCATTAATTATAATTTTCGGCCAGCAAACCGTTTTCAGCTTGCAAGCGTCTGTCTCAGTTCCCATTAAGATAGTAATATCGTGAAAGAACAAATTCCGGGCTGAGAGTAGCATATACTGAAACAAAATTAAATTTTGTATAAATGAACGTTGACTGTTGCAATTGATTGTGTGTGTAATATTTACAAAATGTCGACGAAATTGGTTTCTTAAAACATAAACAATTTTATCAAAAATTAGAAAATACGAAAAATTCTTTGTATTTTGCCCAAAGTTCTCAAAATTTTATCCAGGTAAATACGCATACAAAAATTCTGGAAAAATCACATAATGTTTATTGAGCCTTTTTCAATTACGAGCATTAATTATAATTTTCGGCCAGCAAACCGTTTTCAGTTTGCATAGACGCTTGCAGTTCCCAGTTCCTCAGTTCCCATTAAGATAGTAATATCGTGAAAGAACAAATTACGGGCTGAGAGTAGCATATACTGAAACTAGGGTATTCAATGTCGATTATCGAGTACCCGGGTACCCGGGTATTTTAGGCTTTTTCAACATACTCGACTACCCGGGTATTTCGATTAACTACCCGGGTAATTTGATCGACTATAAAATTTTAATTTTCAACAAGCAGTTAAAAGATCCCTAAGCTTGAATTTATATTAATCGGGACGTAGAACCTAGGACCTTTTAAGATTTAGTGGAACCTAGGTCTTAAGAAGGCTCTATGTGTTGTGGTGACTCATATTGTAAGTCCTATTACACATGCTATTCATGCCGAGTGAACAGCGTTTGGGAAATAAACTAAATTTTATTCTTTTCCACCAAAATCTTGTACCTATGTGTCTGATATTGTAAAGCAATACATAATCTGTTTAGGATATTGAACGGAATGATAAAAGTGATCATGGAGAAAATGCTGATAGACAAAGCTATGTGAAATTATCGTTAATGAGAATTCTTTCCGAGACACCTGCGGAAACGGTAGCTCAGATTTGTATGAAAAATAGAATAGTAAAATTACTTTAATGATGAAATTTCTTTAATTTACCAATCTTCCATATTTTCGAGTGCCTTCAACCCAAACATTTAAAAAAAAGCGTCCACCATCACCTCAGAACGCATGTTGTTGTGGGACCTAGGTTTTAAAGGGTATCTTCATGTTGTTGTGACACATTTTGTAATTCCTACCACGCAACACTTTTTAATAAAGTAAAGAAATTGAAATTATTGCTATTGAGATTGGCCATTGGTGAAAATTTTTAATAGCTTCTTTACATGGAAAAAAACATATTTTAAAAAGAAGTTAGGGCATTTTCTTTTGGTTGCGTTATAAAAGTGAGAATTTTCGATACCATTTTGTTGCTAGTGTAACAAACATTGGTATTGAATGCTCTAGTCTCTGTCATGGCTGACATTCAGTTATTTATAAAACACATTTCCCACACTAATTTTTGCGTTGAACAAGCTTTAATATTATTAAAAAATGACTTCGTAAGAGCTAATTAACAAAAGAGACTTAAATATATCAACCCTAAACGTATGCACACCCGTAATATCCTAACTTTTCTATATATATTTTATTATTATTTCAAATACCCGGATACCCGGGTAACCCGGGTATTTCAGAAATTGAATACTCGACTACCCGGGTACTTGCAAAGTCGAGTAATTTGGATACCCTAACTGAAACTAAATTAAATTTTGTATAAATGAACGTTGACTGTGTGTGTAATATTTACAAAATGTCGACAAAATTGGTTTCTTAAAACAAAAACAATTTTATCAAAAATTAGAAAAATACGAAAAATTCTTTGTATTTTGCACAAAGTTCTCAAAATTTTATCCAGGTAAATACGCATACAAAAATTCTGGAAAAATCACATAATGTTTATTGAGCGTTTTCCAATTACGAGCATTAATTATAATTTTCGGCCAGCAAACCGTTTTCAGCTTGCAAGCGTCTATCTCAGTTCCCATTAAGATAGTAATATCGTGAAAGAACAAATTACGGGCTGAGAGTAGCATATACTGAAACAAAATTAAATTTTGTATAAATGAGCGTTGACTGTTGCAATTGATTGTGTGTGTAATATTTACAAAATGTCGACAAAATTGGTTTCTTAAGACATAAACAATTTTATCAAAAATTAGAAAATACGAAAAATTCTTTGTATTTTGCTCAAAGTTCTCAAAATTTTATCCAGGTAAATTCGCATACAACTATTCTGAAACATCATATAATGTTCATTGAGCCTTTTCCAAATGTCCAACCAGCAAACCGTCTCAGCTTGCACGCGTCTATCTCATTTCCCATTAAGATAGTAATATCGCGATGGAATAAATATTCGGGCTGAGAGTAGCATATAGTAAAAAGCAAAATATAGTTCAAACAAATTTTTTTGTTATCAATTTTTAGCTAATGATAATATTAACTATAAGACTTCTTTTAAAGTAGGATATGTCAATTTGAAGGTTTTTTATCCGTAAATAAAAATCAATTAACTAGAAAGTAAAATAACTTACAGAAAAAAAATTTAAAATAAAATGTCATGATAGTATAAAATTTTTAGTATTACCATATGCAATTTTTCTTGTTTTACGGGATAGAATTTCGGGCTAACTTCACAAAGGTCACAATTATTTAGAAACAAAATCTTGATTTAGTCAAATAAAATTATTGTCTAAATACATTTAGCAGGTTGAGTACACTGAAAAAAAAGTTGAAGTAATGACAACCTCATTTCGAAGTTGGTAGTTTATTATTCAAACAAAGTAAAAATACTTGCAAACAATATCAATGCAATTGGGACAACTACATATAAATATTTTCCTGACAACATAGTGAGGTTTATTTAAAAAACAACAGTAGTTGAATACAGCTAATAACTATTTCCATGAAAAAAATTTACTTTGGCAGTATATCATGAGTTTTCCATTTCAAAATTGAAATATGTATTTTGAATTAATTGAACTATATTTTATATTCAAATAAACACTCCATGAGGTTGTCTCAACTACATCGTTCTGTAACTATAAAGATGTTGAATCAATTTCGGAGTGCGATTCGCCGTATTTACCCCCGCGGCGAGGTTGAGACAACTGCATTTCGATTGGAAATAGAACATGTTTTTTTCAGTGTATAATTTAGTATCAATTAAAACCAGTCTAAAGCATGCAAGCAATATGGGTGTTTTCATAACGACAACAAGCAATTATTTTAACAAACAAGGTCAACAACAAAATCACTATTAGTAACATTAGGTGAGTTTTCAATTTAAGTTTTGGCAGAAGTTTTGAGTATTATGTTTATACCCAAGTAACAATTTCAGTTTTATATAAGCTCTTCTAGTGCTCTAGAGCTATAATATACAGCTGGTTGCTTTATATTTTGCTGATGCAGCGCTGCCACAGCTCTGGCAAGCTGTTGTGGTGCTAAAATTAAATTAAAGCATTATTTCCTCTAAAGAAGTTGTTTAATAACATTTAATAGAGCTATCTTAGCTGTATAAAGGTTGACTGTTAGAGTTTTTAAGAGCTAATATTACTTTTTGAATACAAATACAAGTAATTTTTTCAATGAAACTTTATGTTTACATAAACTAATATATATCGACATGGTTTTAAAATGTTTTGATGTTATGGTTTCTGTCAAATAAATTCTTTTATAAATTAAATGGCAATTTGTTATATTTTAAATAAATAATACAGTATATACATTTTATGTGCCATTTATTTTTTATGGTGAATAGTGATAGTTTAGAACTAAAATTTTAGTGCGTCCTTATTAGTTTTGTGTATTTGGTGGCAAAATAGAAAAATTATAAATTTTTTTTTAATATTTTGAAACATTTTTCATAGTTTCAGGTTTGTTAAATAAATTTATTTTGGTGAATTCATCTTTAAAAAAATTGTTAGTTATAAATGGTTAACAATAGAAATCCAGTTATCGTGATATGTCATATTTGCAAAATACATCATTATCAACAATAATTATTAACACATTTTTGGCCATTATGGTGATATTTTTTACTCCATCTTTATAAAAACGAAGATGGTGGCAAATTATACCAATATAGAGCTACCTATTACATATTACTCCTTTATAATGCTATTTATAACGGTTTATTTTAATATAGAGCTATCACAATCGCATTACTTTTTTATAAAGCTATATGCTCTGTGAAACTGTTTTTTTTTTTGTGTCACAAATGCTTTATTGCATAATAATCTTATTATGTTACAAAGCAAATAGCTTTATATAGAAGTAGTGTGATTAAGAAAGCTCTAAAATTTTAAGGAAAACGTCACACATAATCAAATGTCAATGTTTCAATTTCAACTAACGTTTGACTGAAAAATGCAACCATTTTGAACTATTGAAGATTCAAAAACTCGCAATAACTCAAAATTTACGTAAAAAATAAGCTCTTTTGGTATAAGTATTTGAGGTCTTTTTATATTAGAAAAAAGCAGTTTACAAATAGCCATTAACGCATTACAGTAAGATTTTATAATGCTTATAGCTTTAAATAAGCTCAATTATAGCTCGCTTTGCTGTTGTAACGGTGAAATACAGCTCATAGGTCTATAATAAGTGGTGCTGCACTACTTTAGTTTAAAAGCTCTATATTAGGTTATAAAGCTATTGTAATGCTATTCTAATAACTGGTTGCTCTATATTTTATTAGAGCTATGAGTTTTCGAAAACTATTTTATAAAGCAACAATAATTTTGTTTAGAGCTCCAAGTATCACCCGACAAATAAAACGCGCAACTAGCAACATACAATCTTCTCTAGAGCTTCAGTACAGTATCTTGATACTAATAGCTCTAAGAATTGTTACTTGGGTACTTTGGTATTTAACAACATTCAGGAATACATCTATTCCGGAATAATGTTAAATACCAAATAAATATAAAATAGTTTTATCAGGGTTGAAATTAATTAAAGTCATTTTGTAATTCGTTCAATTTGTGTGAGGTTATAAAGGGTGTTCCATGAAGGATTTTTTTTTAATTAAAAGAAAAACACAATGTTTACATTAAAAGTATCTTTATTTTTGCCTTATACAAAAGTTGAAGGTTTGCCATTTATGTTTTAAAAATAATATCATGTAAGTGACCACCTCTTGATGCTCTACAGACTGACTCTCTGGTCAAAATTTTCGATGACTTTTTCACACAAGTCGGGCTGAATCTCGCCAATAACACGAATAATCTCCGCTTTTAATTCATCAATCGTCTGTGGGCTATTGCGGTAGACTTGTGATTTGACATAGCTCCAAAGAAATAAGTCTAAAGGCGGCAGATCACAAGATCTTGGTGGCCATTCAACATGACCATTTCTTGAGATAACTCGTTCAGGAAACTTTGGCCTCAATAAATCCATTGTTAGAGCTGCTGTATGACAAGTGGCTCTATCCTGTTGAAACCATACATGTCATGCAGATCAATATTCACCAATTCACGCCACAAAAAATCACGAATCATGCTTCTGTATCGTTCTCCATTCACGGTAACTGTGTTGCCTTCATCATCATGAAAAAATTAAGGTCCAATGACTCCACCGCTCCATAAACCGCACCAAACTGTAACTTTTTGTGAATGCAAACCTTGCTGAAGGATTTCTCTTGGATTCTCTTCACTCCAAATGCGACAATTTTGCTTGTTTACATAACCGTTGAGATGGAAATGTGCTTCATCGCTGAAGATGTTTTTTTTTTGAAAATTGGTCGTTTTGTTGCAGCACAAATTCAATAAAACTACGACGTTTTAAATGATCCACTGGTTTCAACTCTTGAGTCAATTGAATTTTATAGGCTTTGAGAGCCAAATTCCTTTTTAAAATTCGCCATGTGGTGGTTTTTGCAATGCCTAATTGCTGTGAACGACGTCTAATCGACATTTGTGGTTCTTCTTCAACACTCGCCAAAATCGATGCAATATTTTCTTCAGATCGAGCTGGATGCATGCGTGTTGGTTGTCTTTTCCAGTTTGTTCTAATTTTTCGATTACACTTCTTATTTCAGGCTCAGTAAGACGATTAGGACGACCGTAATCACCACGTAATTTACGAAAAACATTTTTTACAGAACGCCCATTTTCATAATAAAGCTGAACGAATTTAACACGTTGTTCCGTACTATACGATGCCATTTTAACAAATGGCAAACCTTCCTCTTTCCAAATGTCAAAACAGAAAAAAAAAATGGAGGTCAATATGGCTTAATTGACAGCTTTAAAAAAAATCGCTAATGGAACACCTGATATCAATGATATCGCTTAGTATTTGTTCATAGCAAAGTATTAAATTAAAATTATTAAAGATGTGTAATCATTTGTTCAAAAAATCAACACTTAAAACACTAAATATTATTACTAAAGTATCACAGCGTCAGAGTTTTCTAAAACTACTCTATGACAAAAGAAATCTGTACAACTATCTGTACAACTGTTAAATTATTTTCGGGCTTCGATTCTCATATTCGCTCTCGCGACGAGGTTGATCGAGGCGATCGAAGTTGTTCAGTGTAGAGAAACAAGCTACTCTAAGATAACAAGACCTATTAATAAGGACCAAAGCTATGTCGCAGATAATATTATCATATGCTTGTTTGAAATTAATATAGCTAGCTCACTGCCATAATTTTTTCAGGATCCATAATAATTCAAAGATATCCTAAATAATTTTAGTTTTTTTATGTCTTATCAAAATTTTATGACCGTTATTTTTTCTCTCTACTATTGTCATAAGAAAAACGAAGAAAACCCAGACAGATTGTTCCGTTTAATCTCAGGGGAAAAATTTAAAGTTTTATGTAAATCAATTTTCAATCAATTTTCAATTTAAAAATGCTAATATATATTAGTACTAAAAATGCTTTAGGCTTGTTTTTTCACCATAAGTAGAAAAACTTCAATGAATCTTGCAATATTAAAAACTAAAATCCAAAATAAAATCTCTGATTCATTTTATAATGTGTTAATTTTGATGTTAAAAGAAATGTCCACAAACTACAAAAAAAATTCAACAAAATTTATTTGCATTTGAATTTAAAAATTCCTGTGTTCCAAAAGAACAATGTTACACTAACTACAAAAATAACAGAATTTAAATTTATTTAGTTTAGTTAAATTTGTTTAGTTTGTCTGGGTCGAAATAGTTCAATCAAAGACATTTGTTTACATGAAAATCTTTGACACTTAAATACAGTTTTAGATTCAAAAAAATTAAAGGATTAATTGAATTCCAAACAAATTCAGTGACAATTTTTATTATTTTAAATTGTAATTGGCAAAATGCCCGGAATTCAAAATTCAGAGAGAATTAAATGATTGTTTTTGTGATTGATTAATTAAGAACTTTTGAAACTTTGACTATGTGAGATATGTTAGCGATCTTTTAATAAGGACAAAAAATTATTGGTTACGATTTTAATAGACAATCAATGTGCAAAAACGGTAGCTAATAAATTGGTGTAAATGAACAATATACATACTCTTAACATTTGAAAAAAATAATTACATAATTAGAATTTTCGATTATTTGATTATATACAGTTAGCGGGTTTTTAGCTTACCTGTATTAATACGAATTTATTTCTTTTTCTAAATCCAAATTACAATTGAATTTTATTACTTCTCAATCAATACAATATACAATCAATATTAAAAAGATATCAGGTACTTATTTGTGCTCATTTAAAAACGTAAAAAATATTTATGTATCTAAAATCGAACCTTTTTTGTCTTAAAAATGTGCTGATCCAGTCAGTATCATCAGTTATTGGTGCTCGCGAAGCGATAATGCAATTTTATGCACCGAAATTTTACGGTATGAGTATGCACCACTTTCATGTGGTTTCAAGAAGACACATGCAAGTAGGGTTGGGCGATATTAAAAAAATATCGATATCAACAAAATATCGATAAAATTGATATTTTGTCATTCCGATATCATTACTCGATATACAATTGTTTACGAGAAAACTCTTCCTAAATAAAACCTAACTCTTCTACCTTGTTTTTGAGATTTTCACGATAAAACCAATTTTTTCGGTGAAAAAAAGGTTATTCCGGTTTTTGGATCTCATATTTAACTAAACAAACAAATTCAATACATTAAAAAAAACAAGTGCATAGTAAATAGCTAACAAACATTTTTAGTGAAAATCCATCGAGGAAGTCACACTCGAAAAAATAGGAAAAAAAACGAAAAATTTACGGTTTTTTCAAATTTTTTGATATTCAACGCCATAAATTTTGAACAAAAAATAACTGCAAATTTTATTTGGTTTTTTGGAGCCTGTAGTAAATTCAGTTCCCTTTTTTAAAGTTAAATAACACGAATATTGGTGCAATTTGCACCAATTTATTCATGTTTTTCCAAAAAAAGCTAAAAAATCAAAATTTGGAAAAAATTTTTACCAAGAATAATTTAAATTCTGCAACATAATTGATTTAAATATGAGTTGTTGCACAGATTTTCGAAATAAACTGCGGGGTATTTTGAGTTTTCCTTATTTCAACCAATTTTTTTTATTAGATATAGGTGTCGTTATGGTCCTAAATTCGAAATGTGGAACAAACGAAATCATTTGTTAGTTCTATTTTATAACCAAAAACCCAAATTAAATGTTAAAATATATTAAAATTTATATATTTTTATTTTTGTTTTTATTTTTTTATTTTACAAACACATAGCATACGGATACATAGAATTACATGCTAATATACATAACAGTATATAAAGTTAATAAAAGAAACTAAAGCTAATAAATTGAAACAAATCATAAAATTCAAAAAGTCAAACAAGTGCGAGTAAAATTCGCTCGTCAAGGGTTCCGTGAATGTACAATAACACAATATCAAAAATAATTGACAAAAAGTTGTGTTGTAATGTCTTTATATTGCCAGACCATAGGCGCATAGCAAAATAAATGTTTAATCGTAAATGTCAATAGTGAATTACAATCCCATACATATATACATTGATAAAAAATCACACCAAAAATGTTGCTTCAGGTTAAATCATACCCATAGCTGTTTATAACTCAAGAAAGATTCAATTACACCAGCTTGTAAAAGGTTTAAATTTGATTATTTTTTCCGTCAATCAAGTGTCGCATCATCGTCGAAACGAAAGGGCGGAACGGTCTGAAAGTTTTTTTTTTTTTTTTTAATAAAATGTGTTGTGTAGTAGTAGGAATTACAATATGTGTCACAATAACAAATAAAAACCTTTTAAGACCAAGGTCCCACAACAACATACGTTCAAAGGTGTTGATGGACGTAAATCTTTCTTTTTTTTTGTTTTTTTTTATATATTTTGTTAAAGAATGGATAACTAAACAAAAAATCCTATCACTGACAAAATATGACATAGGCCAATATTTTATGATAGAATAGAGAAAATAAAAGTAAATTAAAAGGTAAATAGCAAATTTTTACGAAAATTCGCTGAAACAAAACAAAAATGTAGTTGCCAATAATCCAGCCGGTTGCATATTCCTTGATCCTGTGACGCACAGTCTTTCTTAATGATTGAAGCCCACACATAGTTATATGAAGGCTCGTTTCTTCAAGAAAGCAATAGCGTATTAGGACTATTTCACAGCTAAGATTGAGGGTGCTACCGTTGACTGAATACAGTTCATCCGCCACCACCCCTAAGATGTCACCTTGGCTAGTGATATCTCACTGCTATTGCCAGTGGTATGTGATATCTCACGTTAACTCGTATGTCAATAGCAGGGACTGGAGTACGCGGGGTTGTCATACCCGTAGATCAAAAATAAAAAAAAAATTTCAAAACAAGTTCGAAAGTTGCACTTTTTTGACAATAACTCAAAAACGGTGCACCGAAAAATTCTAAAAAAAATTGCAATAATTTTTAAATTAGGTGCTCTTTCAAATGACTCGCTTGGGTCAAAAAATATTTCTTTACCCTCCGTACCCCCGTCCCCTGAACACCCAGAAATATAATTATTTGAGACTGCGTTATAATTTTCATTCAAAATTTACCAAACTTTCTAAATCTGTGAATTTTTTAAAAATTTTCTGTTAATCAGTGTCAAAACTTAGGGGGGGGAGGGGGACGGCGGTCTAAATTTTCCACTTTTTTGACAATAACAATGATTTCTAGATTAGATAATGTTTCTTGCATTGCAATGATTTTTAAATTAGGCGCTCTTTCAAATGGCACCCTACTTGACCACTTCTAATTTGTGTTTTTACCCCTTTTCATATCCACCTCCTTAATAAATATAATTATGAATGTATGACACTTTTATATATTTTTCATTAAAAACATACTCATTTTTGTATCATTCCAAATGCTTTTGAAGATTTTCGATCAGTTAGGTAAACATGAAGAAAACGTCATTATCCAAAATTATACAAAAAATGGTGGGGTGTAAAATTCCAAAATAAATTTTTAAGGAATACTGAAATGAAGCCCTTTCATATGATTATTTGATACCCTACTTGAATCTATAAAAAAATGTATTTTCTCAAAGGTCTCACATCGCACCCCTGTAAACCAAACGAAAACCACTAAAGTTTTATTTGTATCCGTAATTTTATGTTGACAAATTATTTTTATGGCGAATCATTGGCGCCATAAAACCAATGCACCTCAAGCGTCTGTTCTCCATGTTAGGGGCGGCTTGGACCGGGCGTCTGTCTTGGATCAAGCGGCTTGCTATATGAACGTGTAAAAAGGTTGTTTCTGGTGACCTTAAGATGCAGAACGAACCCATTCACGAAAATTTGGGTCGGGCGAAGGGCCCCCATTTCCGTAAAAAATGAATTTGTTATGAACCCTGTACACTGGCCTCGGAATATCTGGGATTCATTACTAGAACGACCTCGGAAACTGTACCCGGACTACGATTTAAAAATGGGAACCTGGAACGTGCTAAGCCTTAGAAGACCTGCCGCCAAATTCTGTAATTGCGAAGCGGTGAAGTGATAAGTTTTTTAATGACAAGAAACGAAGAAATTTTTATCACTTCACCGCTTCACAGTTACAGAATTTGACTGCAGGAGATCTCTTAAAACTCACACAACAATTCGATAGAAATACACTGGATATAGTGGCATTACAAGAACTACGATGGCCAGGCAGTGGAATCCATGAAACAGCGAAATGATACACTCTTTATTATTGCGGTCATCAAAACGCAGGAGAATTTGGAGTTGGCTTTCTCATACACCGTCGCGTGAATCAGCATGTTATCGACTTCTGCCTAATTAATATGCGGTTATGCACACTGAGAATCCGCACGCAAAAATTTAATGGAACGGTCGTCAATGTTCATGCACCTACTGCAGACAAAGCAGATGATATTAAAGACCTGTTCTTCCTAGAACTCGAAGAAGTCATCAAAAACATCCCGCGGCACGATTTTAATGCTCAAATTGGTAGGATTGCAGAACTTATAACGCATATCGGCCCTAACAGCTTGCATCGTACCAGTAACAATAACGGCTTTCGCCAGCTGAACTGGCTATGATGTATGATCTAGTAATTTTCACATTTTCTTCTCTCACAAGAGAATTCACAAGGCAACGTGGAAATCAAATGACGGAAGAACGGAAAATCAAATCGATCACGACATGATCTGTAAGAGACACTTTACAAGTGTAACTGACGTTCGACCATACAGAGGTGCTGATATGGACACCGATCATATGCTTTTCATCTTTAAGTTTAAGTGCAAATTATCATCTACATTTAATAGACAAGCAAAAACGACCGTGCGCTGGAATGTCGATGCATTTAAACACCCAGAAACATTGACTAGATATCAGGAAATAATAACACAAAACATAATGGAGCATGACATCTCATCTGAGATGCCATTAAACATACAAAGCGCCAGGAAAGCCTCAGCAAAACTTCTACGTAAAAAGAAACGCGAACACATGAAGAGCTGCATCGAAGACATCCACCAACATGCGGTCAACGGAAATTCGAAAGAGTGCTTTGCCAATGCACAGAATCTGACAAAAGATTTCCACCCAAGATCTACAACTATCAAAAATGGAAATAATAAACTAACACTAAGTGAACGTGATGTGCTGACAGTGTGGAGATTCCACTTTCAAGACCTACGAATGATATTCATCCTATTTGAGCAATTGCTCCATCAACTGAGGAGATTTTTGTCCCTTACCCAGCAATAGAAGAAGTGGAAGCTGCCATTAAAAAACTGAAAAATGGCAAATCAGGTTTCGATGGAATTCCCGCAGAACTATTTAAAAATGGAGGAGCAGCTCTGGTCTCACGTATATACGATCTGATTCTTGCAATATGGGACCCAGAAGAACTACCTGCTGAATGGAAAACAGCTCTCATTGTTCGGCTACATAAGAAAGGTAGCCGTCTAAAGTGTGCGAATTATCGTGGCATCGCAATGTGGAACACTGCATATAAAATATTGGCTAATGTCGTACTCGCTCGACTCATCCCGATCGCCGAATCTATCATCTGTGACTATCAGTGTAGTTTTCGTCCCAACCCCTCAACCACAGATCAATGTTTTACATTAAGGATGATTCTGGAAAAATGTTGGCAGAGTACAACATCAGCATTCACTAGGTCTACGTTGATTTCAAGCTAGTATATGATAGCATCATCCGCAACAACCTTTGGTACGCACTCATATGCCTTGGTATTCCAGAGAAACTTGTTTCTCCCAGGAAGCTTGTTTCTCTGTGCAAACTCACAACATCCGGATCAAATTGTAGAATAGTAGTCGAAGGTCAGTTTCTGATCCTTTCGATATAACATCAGGTGTTCGACGAGATGAAGCACTCGCGCCCGTACTATTTAATTTGTCGATTGAGTACGCGATAAGAAAAAGCCGAATTGAGACACAAAACTGCATATATAACAAATCTAGTCAAGTTCTTAGCTACGCAGATGATATTGTGCTTCTCGGACGAAGAACAAGCGAACAGAATACTTTGCTGGATTTTGGTTGTTTATTTTATGAATAACACATTAAATTTTGAAATGTTATAATACATATTAACTTCCAATCACACAATGTCTTTGGATTATTTATCCATAAATTACACTTTTTGTTAAACTAGATTCATGATTTAACTCGAGATTTTTTGTTACGAATAAACCCAATTTCTTAATTAAACTTGGTTTAAACTCGAGTTAGATTTAACCAATGTTTAATTTTGTGTGGAAATTGGGCATTAGTGTACCCAGAAATCTACAATTTTCTTTTAGAATGATAAGTATTCAATCAGTTTTAAACTAAACAACACTTAATAAATAAATAATACTCAGTAATAAGAATAAATTGTATTTATGCTTTTTAAAGTTTGCACTAAAATTTTTTCTAGGTACACTTGTTTTTCATGGTTTAGTTAAATACATAGTCTACATAGCACTTTTTGTTTATTTATTTAGTTCTAACACTATTAAGTAACTTTTAGACAAACATTTAAAAATCATTGAATCTATATTTATTTTATAAATATCAATTTAAAACACTTGTTGCAGCGTCAATTATGTGCGCCATTAATATTTTACATATAATGATTTTAGTCATGTTAAAAAAGTCCGACTACTCTCGTCTCTTATATGGATGTGTCAAGCCATGAAGCTTGTAAAGTAAGGTTAGTTTTGACATGTCTAAGAAGAATGTTAAATGAACAAAACAAAAGTACAATATTATAATATTAATTAAAAAATTATTTGGAGCAAAAGGTATTTGTGCCCTTGCAATAAAGAAAAAGCAATTATTTTGGAAAGTGCTGGCAAATGAGCTTCAAGCATTTCATTCTTAGCATTGCAACACTCTTGGAAAAAATTTGAAAAGTCGGGTTTCTACGATTTTGTGTTAATTCATTAGTATTCTAATAATTTTGGAGAAAAATCTCGTATCAGATCAACAAATTTTAGTTATAAATTGATGGCAACACTTGAAATTTGTATTTCCCGGTAGAATATATAAAAAATAGAACGGCCTAAAAAAACATTACATACATTTTTATAGTATATTTATATTGTCAAATTTCAGATCTATATCATTTATAACTTAGCACCATAATTTCCAGGTAACGATATCCTAAATTTTTGGTCATTATTATTTTCTAAAAACTTTAAATAAAAGTTCCATCAAATAATCATAGCTCTAAGATCTAAACCTAAAATACAATACATATTAATAATTTATTACATTTGCATTAATATAGAATTGAAAGAAAACCATAAATTATACATAATTATATACATATATAAATTGAAACTAGACGAGATAAACTTTAAGGAAATGTTGAAACCAAGATTTTATTCTAAAAATGTGAAAAAATTAATCAACGCTAATTGGAATTTTGATTGATTTTTTTATTGTTTTGTAATAGATTATTTATTAGTCGGCATTATATCCTACATAATGAAAGATATATGTATAGAAATATGACTGTTATAACCTTTTCTATATAAAATTATTTCTACCATAACTTGTTTAAGTATTATATGATTGGATGGTCAATATGTATGTTTTTATAAGTCACCGGAAATGAAACAGGAATTAAAAATTATAATTTTAACAAAAATGCCACATATACAATCTAATTTACAAAAATTAAAATTCCTTAAGACAATTATTGTCTCTTTATTCCATAATTCATGTTTTTATGTAGAAACATGATTTAATGTAATGATCAACACCAGCGTTTTCAAGTTTCCAAAAATATGTTTACTTCATTATAATTATTGTGTTTATAAATTTATTTGCGGGAAACTTGAAAATTGATCACTAAAAAATGTGCATATATTAAATTCTAATTAATGTTATAAGTTCATAGACCAGTGAAAATAGCTTTTTGTGAGGAAAAAGTTAGTAACATAACAGCATGAAAACTTTTCGATAAGCAAGAAAATATTGTGCAAATGATAGGAAACATAAATTGGTAATAGGTGATCCGAGCTACGGGGGTGAAATGGGGTCAGTTTTTAGGGGTAGAAAATGGTTTTTCACGATTTTCAGCGAAACTAGATCTTCTATCGAAAAAAGTATAAAGTAAAAGTTGTAGGTAATAAAACGGTCTATAACTTTATATAAACCATTTTTTCACATAACCTAAAATTTGCCGTGGAAATAGAAAAAAACGAGAAAAAAGGACTTTTCGTTTTTAATTTTTATCTCCCTCAAAAAAAAATTTTTTTTTCACACAATATGGTGAAATCGTACCTTATTATGTCCCTAATACGCTGTAATTTTTTGGAATCAAAATATTTATTTTTACTTTTGATTTTGATTTTAAATCAAAAAAATCCCAGCGGCAGGTATATCCGCTAGAAATAGGTAGATTTCGGGGTCAGACGGTTTTGTGTCCAAATAAAATTAGATGAGTCAGATTAGTTTAAATAAAAAATTTAAGTAGAAACAGAATAATTCAAAAAAATTATCGAACCAAATTAAATACATTATCCGAACCTACTCCATCAATACAATTTCGGAACAGTTTTATTTAAGTTGGCTTAAACTACTTTTAATAACATATTAAATCCACCAAAGATCAAATGAACTACGTCACAACTACAATTATACCATCACACATAATTTGTAATCAAACATTATCCAACAATTTTATTTTAAAATCATCTTTTTTTGTTGTTTTTTTGTTCTTATTTAATCTTTTTTCAAACGGTTACTTAGTGAAAAAAAAAAAAACAAAAGAAATTTTGATTATTTTTCTATGGTATTAAATGGCTT
Source organism: Diogma glabrata (assembly GCA_963693315.1). Lineage (NCBI taxonomy): Eukaryota > Metazoa > Arthropoda > Insecta > Diptera > Cylindrotomidae > Diogma > Diogma glabrata. The sequence continues at coordinate 105,612 of CAVNZG010000002.1, forward strand.
GATATTTTTCTTGCAAGGGGTGCATTATAATGCTTATAAAAATGGAACCTTTTGGGTTAGAAAACGGTTAGGCTATAGTTTAAAAATATGCTTAAAAGTTAATATGAATTTAAATAACATAAACTGAAACATGATGAAAGCATTGCCTTTTGCGTTTGTTTTCATTTCAACAGCCCTAGGGTCTCAACCTTTAGACTTGAACTATTTTTGTTGAAAATTTTGGAAAGATTTATATTTTATATACGTGAGCAAAACTTTTCAAACATAAGCTTGGCCATTTTCAGCTAGATCAAGGACAGCAAAGTTTAGTGAATTTTTAAAATAGCTGATTTTTGAGGAACCTTGAAACGTCAAGGCTGTCAACTGGATAAAAATGATAAAAAAGGTTCAAATATTCAATATTTTTAAATTTTATTAAAATATTATGACTCAAACGGAAGTTATAGCGCCCTAGATTATTCGACTTTTTAAGCTCTAGCCGCTTAGCCGGTACCCGGATATGGCCAGTTCACGAACTTGTCCAAGACATTATTTGCCGAAACATACACAGAAAATTATTTTGGTGTAGGTCGAAAAAATGCGACCGTGAGAGTTCCGCTAAATTCCGTTATACCTCATATCGTTATATATATATATATATATATATATATATATATATATATATATATATATATATATATATATATATATATATATATATATATATATATATATATATATATATATATATATATATATATATATATATATATATATATATATATATTTTTAATTTATAAACTTTAATCATTTTCAAAAAAAAAAAAAAAACAATTTTACTTAAATATCCTATTAAAGAAAAAACAAAACAAATCTTTTTCATAAATTCAAAACCCTATTGAAAACAAAAACTTACATGAAAAACATTTAAATTCACTAATTAAATATGTACTAAAAAATTTAAGTTTAAAACACTATTGACAAATAACATTTAAATTCACTAATTAAATTTAAAATAAATAACATTAAAACATATTAAAATAGGAAGAAACAGAGTATGTTCTTTAGTCAAAATTATTTAAAATTTAATAAATTAAAAACAAAAAATATTTCAAAAAACTTCAACGTTATCAATAAAATAAAAACTAGAACCAACAACAACAAAAAACCAAACCAGAAAACTAATTACATATGGGTCCATACAATCCTGTGTAGATTATATTATTGATTTTTATTATATATAAAGCCACCGTTATTTAAGAAAAGAATTATAGTAGTTATGTATGTAATTTGAGTCTCTTTGAGTGTTGATTGACTTCACACTTCGTTTGATGTGTAACATTTCTAAAATTTGTAGTTTACCATGGTTTTTTTCTTTTTCTAGTATCTTAACATCGGTTAGCGATAATGAATGATTGGCCGTTTTTAAATGTGATGAAAGTGCACTGCAATCGATATCCTTGTTACTTTTGGAATCTTTATTGTGTTGATAGACTCTTTTTTCTAATAGTTGGGTAGTACGACCGGTGTAAGTGGCTGGGCAGTTACACGATATCTGATATACAACATTTCTTTGTTCTGACTTAGGAATCTTATCTTGAAGGTTGGAAAAAACCAAGTTATTAAGGTTTGATGAAGGTTTACCTACTATTTTAAAATCATAATGTTTTAGTAAATTACTAATTTGTTCGAAAAGGTCTTTTACATAAGGAATCGAGCCAATCTTCTTTTCTTTGCCAAAACTCTCGACATTGGAGTCAGTTTTCTCAACTAATTCATTTTGTTGTTTGGGTGAATTTTTAAATAAAGCATCTTTTATACCATGTTTGATCACACTTGGTGGATAACCATTTTGAAGTAGTGTTTCGGTTAGTAATTTAAAATTTTTTTTTGTGAAACTTTGTTTCAGAAAGGCACAAAATTTTTTCCGCTAATAAAAACACAGTGTTTTTTTTGTAATTCAGTGGTAGCCATGACGCGAAATTCAAATATCTCCCAGACCAAGTATTTTTGTGGTACCAATCTGTACTTAGACTTCCATCTTCATTGTGTATAATAACAAGGTCCAAAAAAGGCAATTTGTTTTCAACTTCTGTTTCCAATGTGAATTTTATGTGTTGGTCATAGTCATTGAATTCCTTGAGAAAACTTTCAATTTTGTTTGTTGGAACTGCTGTTATGATATCATCAACATATCTAAAAAAGAATGGTGGTTTTGTTTCTGTTTTGTGTAATATTACAGTTTCTATCGATTCCATAACCAGATTTGCCGCCACAGGACTAATGGGAGAACCCATTGGGCATCCAAAAATTTGTCGATAACATTTTTCGTTGAACGTAAATTCACACGTATTTAGCACAAGATATAAAGCCTCCATAAACTGTACCTTTTTCAACTTCAGTTTGTTCTCTTTTTTGATAGCCATCCATTTATTACCAACCGTATCCATAACCGCTTCACGTTTGATATTAGTAAAAAGTGATACAACGTCAAGTGAAATAAGGGAATAGCCCACTGGTAAAATGATGTTTTTTATTTTGTTTTTAAAATCCACTGAATTTTTTATATAAGTTGATGTTTTTCCGACCACTTTATTCAATGCATCTGATAAATATTTTGACAGTGCGTAAGTCATTGTGCCTATGCAATTAACTATTGGTCTCAGAGGTCGATTCGGCTTGTGGACTTTTATCAAACCATACATACGTGCATTGATACTATTATGGCTCCGTAGTTGTTTACCCTCCATTACAGTAATTCTGCCTTCTTTTTCCCAACCCATTATCATCTCGTTCCTTTCTTTTTCAAATTTGGATTTGGCAATTTTTGGTATTGATTCATATGTATTGTTATCATTTAAAAGGTTTTCCATTTTTTCCGCGTACTCACTTTTGTTGAGGAGCACCGTTACATTCCCCTTATCTGCTCTGGTAACTAAAATATCGGGATGATCTTTTAAGAATTTTTTAGTATGTTTGAGATCTTTTAATATTTGAATTTCTTCTCTGTTTAGAAACTTTCTATGGTCGCTTTTGTGTTTAAAATTAGTAAGAATGTTTACTAAACGGTTTCGAATTTCAGCTTGAGTTTCATTTTCACTATTATTCATTTTATGCAAGAGTGTTTCTATTCCCGCAATAATCTGAATAAAGGGAATATTTTCGGAACTTATGGGGATAAATTTTCTCCACCAATAAGTTCCGAAAATATTCGGAATTCAATCATTCATTATCGCTAACCGATGTTAAGATACTAGAAAAAAAAAAAAAAAAAAACCATGGTAAACTACAAATTTTAGAAATGTTACACATCAAACGAAGTGTGAATTCAATCAACACTCAAAGAGACTCAAATTACATACATAACTACTATAATTCTTTTCTTAAATAACGGTGGCTTTATATATAATAAAAATCAATAATATAATCTACACAGGATTGTATGGACCCAATTAGTATGTATTTGCAAAAAATGAAAAAATTTTTCTGGTTTGGTTTTTTGTTGTTGTTGGTTCTAGTTTTTATTTTATTGATAACGTTGAAGTTTTTTGAAATATTTATTGTTTTTAATTTATTAAATTTTAAATAATTTTGACTAAAGAACATACTCTGTTTCTTCCTATTTTAATATGTTTTAATGTTATTTATTTTAAATTTAATTAGTGAATTTAAATGTTATTTGTCAATAGTGTTTTAAACTTAAATTTTTTAGTACATATTTAATTAGTGAATTTAAATGTTTTTCATGTAAGTTTTTGTTTTCAATAGGGTTTTGAATTTATGAAAAAGATTTGTTTTGTTTTTTCTTTAATAGGATATTTAAGTAAAATTGTTTTTTTTTTTTTTTTGAAAATGATGCGGAAAGCGTCGAAACGCGTCAAAAAATGTTTTTAATGTAAAATAAAATTATTAAATCACATAGGCTACAAACCAATAAAAGTTTATAAATTAAAATTATAAAACAAAGCCTAATAACCGAATACACATATATATATATATATATATATATATATATATATATATATATATATATATATATATATATATATATATATATATATATATATATATATATAAATATATATATATATATATATATATATATATATATATATATATATATATATATATATATATATATATATATATATATATATATATATATATATATATATATTAGACTGGTCGTTAAAAACTAAATTTGCCGAGACGCCCCCTAGAAAAATTCTTTGGGGTCAAAAAACCACAACGGCATTATTTTTTTTTTTTTTAAATCAAAAGAACACGTGCCGCAAAATCGTTGAAGTTGATTTTTTGAAAAATTCGTAGATTTTTTCAAATATCTCATAAAATATGCAAATGTCAAAAAAAATCACTTACCCATTTTTGTAGGAAATTTAATTTTCTACAAAAAAGGTCCATGTCATTTTTTCCCAAAAACGTATAGTTCTCATGATATTTTGAAAATGAACTTGTAAGTTTTCGTAATTTTTAAAAAAAATAAAAAATAAAGATGACGAAAAACTCCTAATTTTCTTCTTATGCTATAGAATGAAATGTATCAAAAAATAATCGTGACAAAAAAAATCAAAATTAGTACTTTTTCGTCGAAATTTTCATCATTTGGTTTTACGAGTTTTGAAGAATTTCAAGTTTTATTTCAAAATATCATCAGAAATATAGGTTTTAGGAAAAAAATGACTTGGACCTTTTTTGTAGAAAATTAAATTTCCTGCAAAAATGATTAAGTGATTTTTTTTGACATCTGCATATTTTATGAGATATTAACAATTTTATCAAAAAATAAACTTCGATGATTTTGCGGCACGTGTTCTTTTCACTTAAAAAAAAAAAAAATAAAGCCGTTATGGTTTTTTGACCACAAAGAATTTTTCTGGGGGGCGTCTCGGAAAATTTAGTTTTTAACGACCAGTCTAATATATATATATATATATATATATATATATATATATATATATATATATATATATATATATATATATATATATATATATATATAAATATATATATATATATATATATATATATATATATATATATTTATATATATATATATATATATCTATAATTTATTTTTTTTTTTTCCGTCTCCGCTTATCATATATAGTCGTTTGGCACCAAAATTTTTTCCGAAATTCCGAGATGAAGCCCATTGCAATAGGTAGATTTTTATATGAAATCTACCTAAAAGTGACCTCATTTTCAATTCTCCTGTGCTGGAAACAGTTTTTTCGAAAAAAATCAGTAATCTTTATTTTTGTTGAAACGTCTACATATACTTTTAGATGGTGTAAAAAAAATAAACATTAAACATTAACATGGCATATACACGGAAACATTTTCTACGAAATGCAAACACTGAATAAACATGATTTTAAAGAGTTATTTTTCAATGATTGTTTAAAAATATTCATTATTTGTTAAAATGACACCCCACTTGTCAAGGTCAAAAATAACTAAGGAACATTTGGAATAATGGGCTAACCGCTATAGTTTTTGTCCAATCTTTACAACATTACCTATAACCGCGAATTTTTTCAATTTTTCGCTTCTGTAATGTAATGAAGATAAAGGGGGGATAGAAAAATTTTCACATTTTTGAAAATAAGTCGAAAACCATGTTATCGAAAATTACAAAAAAAATATTTTGAACTACAAAAAAATCATCTTTTATATGACACCCCACTTGTCAAGGTCAAAAATATTTTTTTTTCAAAATTTCTGCTCTCAACCCCCTCCAAAGAACATTTGAAATTATAACGACCAAAAATAATTTTCATTTTTTTTGCCAAGTTCCTACAACCGTGAATTTTTTAAAATGTTTTCTTTTGTAATGTTTGAAGATAAGTGGGGGGACAAAACTAAAAATTTCCCTTTTTCGAAAATAAGTCAAAAAATGGGTTTTCGAAAATTACAAAAAAAATTAATTTAGACTAGAAAAAAAATAACCTTTCATATTCATAAAAATATATTTTTATCTGTATTTTTTACTCTCAACCCCCTCCAATGATCATTTAAAATTATAACAACCAAAACAAAAAAAACGGTTTTTTATGCAAAATTCCTACAACCTTGAATTTTTTCAATTTTTTGCTTTTATTATGTTCGAAGTTAAAGGGTGGGCCAAACAAATAAACACACGTTTTTGGAAATAACTTAAAAACTAATAGTCCGGTAGAAATAGACATAAAAAAAGGGCTAGGCTTACAATAATTCCCATAGAGCTGAAAATTGGTACAGACCTTAAGTTCACCGTTATAAATAATATGTCAAAAGTCCCCATCGATCCCATGGGTGCGTAAAAAATTATTCAAGGTCAAAGGTAAAAAAAATTGGTTTTTTGCGTTTTTCTCGTCAACGGTAAATATTATCGCCAAAATATGTGATATAAAACTTGTAGATCATTAAATTCTCTACAAAAAATGTGCTAATATTTTTTTTCGTATAAATCACTGTTTAAGATATATCGCGGTTTCAAAACATATAAAAGTCGTATTCTATAGAATATGCACACATTTCCGCACCACCCATGCGGTAGTGTGCTTGGCGCTTTTTTTTAACGTGGTTTCCCCTGTAAGAATATTTCACGATCTATTGTGAGCCATTTTTATTAGATAAAATTAGATAATTAACCCTTTTAGTCATCACAGGTTAAAGTGGCCATAGTGTGATTTGGTGGTTTAATGGGCTGACAATAGTCGTCCAACCGAATGATTGCAAAAGAGAAATGACTAAAAAGGGTTTATTAAAAAATAATACTGTTGATAATGATAAAAAAATGAAATTTTGTCGACTTCATAAAAATTTCAGTCTGATTGGTAACCTTGAAACTCAACTTCAACAGTAATGCCTTCTTCGCTGTCTTCTTCTTCTTCTACCTCGATATCGGTGGATTGATCTAAGAAAGATATATCAGTTGTCTCGTCATACACCCGATAGATCTTCATCTGTTATACTTGACACTACATTTGAGCAAGTTTGGCCTTTACAGTTGGGACATGCTACTGAGCAAAGCAATCCAACTTTTTTACAGCCTCAGCTTGCATGTACAACCTTTTTTGCAATTGCAAAAAATGGTGTTAAGAAGTTTCTCTGGAGCAGGAGGGAGTAAAGTTTGAATTGGCTCTAAAATATTATCAATTAACTTCCATCCCCAATCTTCTGAATCCAATTGATTTCCTTGCCACACCTGAACTTGGTAAAATACATGATATAAATGTTAGTAAGCAGATGTAGATTTTGGAGGAAGACAAGATAGTTCGACTCTTTTATTTTTACGAGTATTTTTAACAAAGCTCAAATAACTATACTTGTCGATACTCGATACAATTAATTTTTTTTTGAGCTCCATACATGGAAAAAAGAAAGCGAATCCCTTGCATGATGAGGACTTGGGGAGATGAGCCAATCTCTTGGAACACTTCGGCAAATTGAGTTGAATCATTACGTTTTTCAAATAATTTGAATGCTGTTATTTTACCCCTTTGGGATAGGCAGATAAACTTTTTGATGAATATATTTTTGTTTGTTGTTGAGCCTTCCTAGGCTTCAAAAAATAAATAATTTTATCAAGTGGAGTGCGTGCAGTTAGCAACACCAACAAATCAACACCTTCACCAACAACAATAGTTGCATTTGTTGTATTAAATTTTTCTATTGCTGTTTCAATTATGAGTACATCAGCGTCATTATCAGCCTGTTTCACTGAAATGGTTGCTGTTGTAAATGTTTCACATAATATTTAAATAAAGCGAGACTTGTTATAAGTATTTGCAACAAATGTTTGTTGGTTTGTTGGAACTGTCATAAATTTATCAAAAACGACATCAGAAGAAGAAGATGTTTTTGTTTTACGTTGTTCTGCAGCTTTAATGTTTTTGTATAATCAGCATAACCATCAAATACTATAACTACTCTATGACCAAAATGTCTATATGTGCATATTGGGCATATTTATCAACAATAACGTTAAATGTTTCTTCTTGATCCCATACAACGCGATGTAATAGATATCCTCCATCGATAATGTAAGTAGCAGTTGTACTGTCCATTTCAATTTCCACGGGTTGAAAGCAATCATAAATGGATGACTTTTGTGTTTTACGCATTCCAACAGTATCAAAGAGTGATAATGGGTAAGGGGCTAATTCATACTCAAAAACAAAAGAAAAGCAAACAGATGTTTCTCAAGGTTCGTTATAGGGACGAATGAAATTGGGGACTGAGTTTCTTTTATGTGTATATTCTTTAATGTTTTATATTCTTGATTCGTATAATTTGTATGTGTAAGTTACACATACTAATATTGTTACTGATACCATAATATTAAAAGTCTAATGATGCATATAGACGACGTAGACGTGTTTTTTAGTATTTTCATCTTTTGAAACCGCGATATCTCTTTAAAGGTGATTCATACGAAAAAAAGTATTAGCACATTTTTTGTCGAGAATTTAATGATCTACATGTTTTATTACACCTATTTTGCCGATAATATTTACCGTTGCTGAGAAAAATGCAAAAAACCGATTTTTTTTACCTTTGACCTTGAATAATTTTTTACGCACACATGGGATCGATGGGGACTTTTGACATATTATTTATAATGGTGAACTTAAGGTCTGTACCAATTTTCAGCTCTATGGGAATTATTGCAATTTGGAATGTCTATTTCTACCGGACTATAAGCAGTCGTCGATAATTCATTGAAATGTGTTTTTGAAACATTTCGATTTTTCTTGATTTTTTTAAACCAAACTCGATTCTTTAAAAAAAACTTTTGTTTTACTATCTCCTTATCTATGTCCATAAAATATAGATAAAAACAAATATTCATAATTTTGTTATTGTCAGTAGGCGTATATATTGTATAACTAAAAAAATATATAAACAAATAAAACAAAAATATATAAACAAGTAAAAAATATATATACAAATATATTGTATAACTGTAAAAAATTTCAAGTTGATAGCACTTATATTTTGTGAGAAAATCGATTACATAGAAATTCGGACGGACACCGAAGTCTCACCAATAGGGTACCGTTTTTACTTTTTCAAAGTACGGAACCCTAAAAAGGAAAAATCCTCGAACAAGTATATCGTTTTGTTTATATAGAACCCATAAAAATTTTTAAGGTGAATCAAAAATGTTTTAGTCAGATTTTGTCCTAATCTGTTCGGTATGTAAAAGAATGACCCATATATGGAATTTTTTGTCGTACCGCGTTCGATAAATAAATTTCTTTTTTTTATCTTTCTTTTTATTTTTTTACGTAGTATAGCTGCAGATTCAAACCAATGATTGATAAATTACAAACACATTATTTGATTGGTGTTAACATTATATAAAGGTCGACCCCTTTTGTTAGTCATTATCAAATGATTAGTATTTTAGAGTTTCTGTAAAAATAAGGAACATGTTAAAATTACAAAATTATATAGATTAAGAAATTTATCACAAACAAATTATATGGAATGATTGAAAACAAGTTAACAAAACTTTTTTATAAAAAAAATGCATTTTCTGGATAACAGTGTTACGAGAAATAATGCGCCTCATATTATTAAATACTCTGGGAATTGGTCTAGGTTGAAAATTGGGTTCTTCCAGTGTAGAATTTTTAGAGAAATAATTACCCAACAGATTAGCTTTTTCTTTTGGGTCAATGATATGTATTTCCCTTTAAATAAGAGGAGGTAGAGAAGACTTACAAAAATTACTCTGGATTGCCTCAGTGGCGTTAAAGAAATTACGCGAACCAGTTGTATGCTCAGCAAAATTCGTACCATTTTTCTTATTTAAAAAATTTTTTTCAGCTTCTATTAGTTTTCTACATAGATTTCTCTATACGATACTGTCTAAGATTTTCAACAGTTTTATTATTCATAAACTTAAGAAAAGGATTTTCTTTACCTTTAATTTCTCTTTTGCATTTATTCGAAAACCTGATCTATGGTTTTCGAATAAATGGGATTTGGGATAATTAATCTGCTAGGAATATATTGACGTATACATCTTGTGAATTATTTCGGAAAAAATAAAAGCCGCTAGGTTCGGATCATGAGTCATGACCAGTAAGGCAAGTTTGTTTTCAGTGAAACAATTTAAAAACTCTTGAAGTCATTGTCAATCTGCAGCTTTGTAATTCCATAATAGATGAAATTTGCGTTAAATGGCTTAGGAGTCTGAATATTTAATTGTGAGGATATCAAATTAGGATCTGATCCACTTTAATTTTGCCAAGTAAGGATCATTTTTCAAAATCAAATCAAGCAAGTTATTACTTTAACCAGGAATGTCAGGAACTCTGGTAGGCTGGTCAATTACCTGTGTGTAATTGTGATAAAGAGCAAAAAGTTCAGCCTGTTTACCTATCTATCATTTGTAGTAGAGCTGTGTGAATGAGCTATTTTTTATTATGAACATTAAAGTCACCAAGAACTATAAATTTGGCATTAGGATACTCAGTCTACCTATCTTTTTTTTCAGATAGGTCATGAAGTAAATTTATGTTTTTAGGTGAGTTGGGTGAGCAATAGAGTCCAAAGACAAATAATGTTTGATTAGAACAACTAAAGTAATGTGGAGTAAAGGATGTCTAAAAGTTCCGTATTTGTTCTGTATTAATTTAACAATTCAACCAATTCTTTAAATTAGATTTTAGTTTAAATGATTTGTTGAGAGTGTTTTTTTAATTTCTCAACCGTTTTTCAACTTTCACTATTCCGCTGAAACTAATACTTTTTAGAATCTAAACTTTTAGTGATGAAGGTGATTAGATGTTTTTGCAAGAGTAAAGAAATTGCACATAATCGTCATATGAAGTGGATGAAACTTACATTTTTAAAATATTACCCAAAAGCAAACGTACGTTGACGTTGACGTACACAAAAATTTCATCAGAGGAGTAAATTTGTTTGATTTTATTTTAAACGTCTTTTTTTGCGATGTGATAACTACCACTATTTTTATTACTATACTTGCACCTTACATTTATGAACTGTTTAAACTGTTTCAACATTTAACCGCTCTATTTCTTAATTGAAAGCCATTACAGACCAACCATCATTCTCTGAATGAAAAACTGTTATCCAAACTAAAACTAAAATATTTTTCTTTAAATGTTTACTCGAGTCAATCGAGTTTAATTAAATCATTTAAATTAATTTAAATGAACGAACAATGATTGTTGCCTTTAAATAAATTATACTTTTTGTATCTTATTGACTAACAAATGACACAATTTAAATAATCATAAATCATAACAATAAATTTATAAATTAAAGTAAATACCAAAACAGAAGTTTTAAATTCTCATTGGAAAGTAATTTTTTTGTTTGATAAAATAAAAAGTTAATATCTGGTGTTGTTGTATATTGGTAATTAGGTGAATTTTTCGTGTTTATAGACTATTATACGATTACGATTTATAAACTATTATACGATTACCTATGTTTAATATTTATCATACTATACCTCAAGTTATCGCAACCGTATACTTTAATTCATAAAAAGACAAAAGAAATATGATTTCTTTTAAAAAAACACAAGGAATTATGTTTCGATTGCCAATAAATGTGCTGACCTGTTTCTTATTCTTATATTGATGTGAATTTTTTATATCCTTTCCTTACATTTTCAATATGTAAGAAAATTCATATACCTATGATTATCCGTATTTTTGTACAAAAATAAGAAATCAATAAACAAAAAAAAATAAATATAATAAAGAAAAAGGAAGAAACTTTTATAATAATATTATTCAGATTACCTAATAAAGAAATATTTTTGATAGGCTTAGACACAAGATGAAGAAAGATCGAATCGATAAAAGTTTGAATGAAACGTCTTTCCAATTTTGTATGTTTTTGATGTGTCGAAGATCGAATCGATAAGAATATGAAAGAAACGTCTTTCCTATTTTATATGTTTTTCAAGTGTCAAGTTATGATATGATTGGATTACATTAAAAACTGAAATGTCTTGTACTCAAGCTACGATTAATGTTGTAGTCGGACTATTTCATGTTCAACAAAAACGCTGGATAATAGTATTCAATCGTATAATGCCTTTGTAGTTCATTCAAGTACAAAACATCAAAAACCTATATCTATAATGTGTCGTTAATAATAATAACAATAATAATAACATTTTGTTGTACCAAAACAGAAAATATTCAGTCACGTCCAATTCATGTCATTTGTGTATTACATCGATGATTATGATGTTAATGTAAGTATATCGAATTTCATATCAACAACAGTGACACACGTTTTATGTATATGAACAAACATATGTATTCTGTTTAAGTTTTCGTAAATAATTTATGATGTGATCGTTGATGAATTTTTAGTATTTCATTGTTTTGATTGAATAAAAAAGGTAATACCATAATCAATAATTTATGTGTTGTTCTAAGTACGATTTTGCTTTGTGGTTGCGGTGTTTTAGATCCTATAAAATGACAATACTTGTAACAAAATTCTTAATAAAATTTAATAGTAAAACTTTTATTTCAAATTAAGCTTTTGTTCTCTCGTCCATTACATAAGTGTGCCTATTTCTCTCGGCGTTACATTTTAATCAACATATTTAAATTCTATTATTCAATTTTTAACTCTAAACGAAAAAGGGGAATGTTAAACATTCGTTTTTTAGATCTTACAATTTCCAATGACTCCAATGATTTGATTCGTCCCTATTGGCGTACTGTTGTCAAATTTAAGGCACTGAATCTTAAATCGTTGCTTTCCTGAACTTTGCTCAAAAGTACTATAAAAGATGTTGATGATCGAAATATAACATCAAATTTTAACCCTATACAATATCATTACGCTATTACTGATATGATATGACTCAGACCGCAGTGAAACCTCGTTTGCGGGCATAATTAGCTGTCGATGGCTTGAAGTCACAGAAGTTAAAAATAAAAAAGTTTATCAACCTCTTCAGTCCATCATGATTAGAGGTGATTAGAGGCAACTCCAACTCTAACTTCATCTTTCATTTTAACTCTTTAAAGTTCTAAAATCAAGAAAAATTATTGGGACACATAGAATTTACATAGGTAGTTCAACGAACTAATCCTAATAGTTATTTATAAAAATCTGTTAACGAGCTGTGCTCTTTATAATGTAATAAATAGATTATTATTATTACAATTTTTCTCATAAGAAAAAACTCGAAAATTTAGTCTATCGGAGTACATTTCTATCAAGCAAATTGATACACACATATGTTTCTGCACTCGAGTACCACAATACGACATATATCGAAACTCGTTTGAGTGCAGAAAAGTGAGTTATTTCCGCACTGGTTTTTCATTTCAGCACTGCTTTTTCATTTCCGCACTGCTTTTTCATTTCCGCACTGCTGCCAATTTAAAAGACCTTGCCTTTTGTGTTGGTAAACATTCTTATCAATAAAGTATGAACTGATTTTGGACTTTATACGAATATAATATTCAAAAACTATATAGTCAAACTTATATTACGCCGGAACACTGAATTTATAACAAACAAACTACACTTGGAAATCTCTTATTTACATTACTTTTTCACTAATTCACGAAACAACAATTTAACTATCAGAAAAGTAATAATTTAATACAAAAAAAAATGAATCAACAAAAATTATACAAATTAAAATATAATAAAAAGCTTACATTAATTACTATCCATGACCATGTAAAACCAAGGTAAATTATATGCATCTCGTTGTGATTACCTTATTAGTCCCATATATGTAGCAATAGAAGATAAACAACCATATCTTGAACTTTGTCTCCTTTCATTTCATATATTTTTCTATAACATAACATAACATAACCAAAACTATCAGCCATTGGCAAATTCCTCCTCTCATTAATGCACCAATACAATTGTCAGACAATACATCTGGATTACTTATCAGTAGGGCAACCAAAAATATGCACTATAAAAAGCATTTTATGCATTTAAAATATGCTCTAAAAACCGAAAGAAAACATGGAAATTTTTTAGTGTTTTGTTTTTTAATTCGGTTCCTAAGGTCATAGTGCTTTGATCATAGATACAGGACTAGCTTACCTGAGATAGTGAGGTAAAGATATGAGCTTTTTTCCGTTATAATATACTGTACACCCGAGATATTGCAAGTGTAAGTAATGGAAGTACTGGAAATTGACTATAGATATACTATTAAATATTTATTACATCAGTTATCAAAATTTATTTACTAAAATCTAAACTGCCCAAATCCCGTAAAGGCCTTTCATTCTCAAAAATTGACACCAATGGTCTTCAAAATTTTGTGAAGTTTTCCATTTAATTCGTTATTGTTAGATTATAAGGACGGCGTAAATGTTTCTGCTCAAAATTTTACAAAAACCATTTCGAATTGAATTAATAAATTTTCCTTTTCAATAATGAAACCCCATTGACGGTGATAAAATCGTCACTGACCCTGCAAGGAAAGATAATTTATATGTGTTATTATGGTTTTCCATATTATTCACTGTTTGTGTGCTTTTGTCACTTTTGAATTAAAATGCAATATTTAAAAATATACTTTTTACTGTTTATTTTTAATTAATATAATTATTTTTAATAAATATTGCATTTTAATTTAAAAGATAATTTGTTCGCGAAACGCTGTGATTCGTACTAAAACTCCTAAATAAGTGCTCTAAATTCTGTCTGTCTGGAGTTAATATGAAAGAACTTCTTTCAAACCCAAAACGATTAAAAACCTTTTAAGGCGGTTTAAAATCAATAAAGCTTCCATACCAATATCCCACATATTATTCTAAACACATTTTCAAAAGAATTTGAACGACTTAAACCAAAATATTCCGCAAACCTTATAAATGTCATATTTTTCCTTCATGCTATTGGTCAAGTTGGTGAATGTCCAGCTCGTACTCAAAAAAGGAATGGAATGTGATATTTCAAATTATACACCAATAGCCCAAGGTACAATTTTGTCTCTCAATCTATTTTTAATTTAAATCAACGAACTGTTGAAAATCACCAGTAACCCAATAAATAGTTTTGCAGACGATAGTACACTGTATAAGTCATTTTTTCTCCTATTTTCAAAGGGCAAATGCATGAAGAAATAAATGGTCCTCAGTGAAACACTGTCGTAAATGAAACGAGCACCTAAAAACGTCGTTGTTGTGACCATTTTGTCAATTTTACTTCCATCAAAACACAGTTACTGATTGTTTGCAGAACGAAGGCCGAGTTCAACAACGATGTTTCAATTAGTATGTGTGGCGGATAAATATTCGAATGCATAAGCATTTGTTTATTGGGAATCACAATTTCCAATGACCTACTCTGTAGCGAGCTTAAAATGCCGATGAAAAAGAGCGCGTGTAAAACAATTGACCTCCTCAAAAGAT
>CAVNZG010000003.1:0-36153 GCA_963693315.1 Diogma glabrata
CATTCACGAAAATTTGGGTTGGGCGAAGGGCTAACACCAAATTTCCGTAAAAAAACTACTTGTCATGAATTCTGTACACAGGCCTCGGATTATCTCGGAGATTATCTCGGATTCACTATTAGAACGACCTCGGAAACTGTACCCGGACTACGATTTAAAAATGGGAACCTGGAACGTGCTAAGCCTTAGAAGACCAGGAGATCTACTGAAACTTACAAACCAAATCAATAGCTATACACTGGATATAGTGGCGTTACAAGAACTAAGATGGCCAGGGAGTGGAATCCACGAAACAGCCAAGGGATACACTCTCTACTATTGCGGTCATGAAAACGGAGGAGAATTTGGAGTTGGCTTTCTCACACATCGTCGCGTGAATCAACATGTTATCGACTTTCGCCCAATTAATATGCTGGATATGCACAATGAGAATCCGCACGCAAAAATTTAATGTAACGATCATCAATGTTCATGCACCTACTGAAGACAAAGCAGATGACATTAAAGACCTGTTCTTTCTAGAACTCGAAGAAGTCATCAATAACATCCCGCGGCACGATATAAAAATCGTGGTAGGTGACTTCAATGCGCAAATTGGTAGAAGTGCAGAACTTAAAACACATGTCGGCCCTAACAGCTTGCATCATGCTAGTAACAATAACGGCTTTCGCACAGCTGAACTGGCTATGATGTATGATCTAGTAATTTCTAGCACTTTCTTTCCTCATAAGAGAATCCACAAAGCAACGTGGAAATCAAATGATGGAAGAACTGAAAATCAAATCGATCACGTCATGATTTCTAAGAGACACTCTACAAGTGTAACTGACGTTCGATCATACAGAGGTGCTGATATGGACACCGATCATATGCTTGTCATCTTTAAGTATAAGTGCAAATTATCATCTACATTTAATAGGCAAGCAAAAAAGACCGTGCGCTGGAATGTCGAAGCATTTAAACACCTGGAAACGCTGAATAGATATCAGGAAATTGTAACGCAAAACATAGAAGAGCATGACATCCCATCTGAGATGCCATTAAACATACAAGAAGAATGGCAAACGCTTCAATCAGACCATCATATCCGCAGCACAAACTACAATCGGAAAACGACCATCGAAATCACGTAACGAATGGTTTGATGACGAGTGCCGCGAAAGCATTGAGCACAAACAAAAACTGCGAGAAAAATGGTTAACAAGAACCACCCGAAGCTCCAAACTGATTATCTATGAGCCAGAAAAGCCTCAGCAAAACTCCTACGGAAAAAGAAACGCGAACACATGAAGAGCTGTATCGAAAACATCAACCAACATGCGGCTAATGGAAATTCGAAAGAGTGTTTTGCCAATGCGCGGAATCTGACCAAAGATTTCCACCCAAGATCTACAGCCATCAAAAATGGAAACAACGAGCTTACAACAAGTGAACGTGATTGTGCTGGAAGTATGGCAATCCCACTTTCAAGACCTACTGAATAGGACGAACGAAGTTCATCCTATTCGAGCAATTGCTCCGTCAAGTGAGGAGATTTTTGTCCCCTTACCCAACAATAGAAGAAGTGGAAGCTGCCATCAAAAAATTAAAAAATGGCAAATCACCAGGTATCGATGGAATCCCTGCAGAACTACTTAAGAATGGAGGAGCAGCTCTGGTCTCACGTATATATGATCTGATTCTTGCAATCTGGGACCAAGAAGAACTACCTGCTGAATGGAAAACAGCTCTCATTGTTCCGCTACATAAAAAAGATGACCGCCTAAAGTGTGCAAATTATCGTGGAATCGCACTGTTGAACACTGCATATAAAATACTAGCTAATGTCGTACTCGCTCGGCTCATCCCGTTTGCCGAATCTATCATCGGCGACTATCAGTGTGGTTTTCGTCCCAACCGTTCAACCACAGATCAATGTTTTACCTTAAGGATGATTCTGGAAAAATGTTGGGAGTACAACATCAGCATTCACCAGCTCTACGTTGATTTCAAGCAAGCATATGATAGCATCATCCGCGACAACCTCTGGTCTGCACTCATATGCCTTGGTATTCCAGAGAAACTTGTTTCTCTGTGCAAACTCACAACATCGGGATCAAACTGTAGAATAGTAATCGAAGGGTCAGTTTCTGACTCTTTTGATATAACATCAGGTGTTCGACAAGGTGATGCACTCGCACCCGTACTATTTAATTTGGCGCTTGAGTACGCGATAAGAAAAAGCCGCATTGAGACACAAAACTGTATATTTAACAAATCTAGTCAAATTCTTGGCTATGCAGATGATATTGTGCTTCTCGGACGTAGAACAAGCGATATCAAGGATAGTCTCTCTCAGCTTGAAAGAAATGCTAAACGACTTGGATTATGCATTAACACCGGCAAGACTAAACTTTTAACAACATCCAGGAATATACCTCCCGGCAATCTGAATACTGGCGACTATGAAGTGGAACGTGTAGAAAACTTCAAATACCTCGGGTCTGTAATAACATCGTCAAATGACATGCAGGCAGATATTAAAGCTCGTGTCTCAGCCGCATACAGAGTTTTCTACGCATACTCAAAACTTTTGCGATCTAAACATCTTTCGCAGTCGTGCAAACTCACACTTTACAAAGCATTAATTCGACCTGTGCTTACCTTTGGAAGCGAAAGCTGGACACTGACTTCCTCCAATTGTAGAATTTTATCAACATTCGAGAGGAAAGTCATACGAACAATTTATGGTCCATGTAAAGTTGCTGAAAATCAGTATAGAATCCGAATGAATCATGAAATCAGACAGCTTCTTGGAGGCTGCGATGTAATCGGATTCATTAAATCTAACCGGATTAGATGGTTTGGTCATGTAGAAAGGGCACCATTAGATAGAATGATTAAAAAAGCGTCCCAACAACAACCAGCTGGTGTTCGTCGAAGAGGAAGACCTAGACAACGCTGGCGTGATGACATCATCCAAGACCTTCGTGATATAGGATGTCGAAACTGGGGTCAACTGGTCATGGAACGAGACGATTGGAAGCTGATTGCACAGACGGCAAAATCCCTCCATGAGATGTAAACGCCAGAGAGAGAGAGAGGAAAAACCTGATGTTTATTTTAATTATTGATGGTTTAAATTTTATAGGTAATAGTTTTATTTCTTTTTTAAACCTTTGAAAATCAAAATATTAAAACTGTTTGTATGGTAGCGATATGCAATTTCTTAAAACTTTTTTCTATTATGTATTAAAATTATTTGCATACAATAAAAATACAAAGTACACTCTAGCACTAAAAATATAAGTTAAGAGATTAAAAAATCTTACGTTATTAAATTTCGGTTAAAGCAAACATCAGCGTTGTAATTATTCTTGATAAATAAGTTTTTCCCTCGGGTATGTACATATGTGTTATAACAGACGGATACAAGTGACATGAGAATAAAACATGCAGTTTTAAACACCTTCTATCATTCTGTTTATCAAATTCGTTTTGTAATTATTATTAATTTATGAATCTACTTAAACATGAATAAATAACTCATTTTTCGTAAAACCAATAAGATTATAGAAATCAAAATATTCTCTATAAAAAATTAGTAAACAACGATTTTTAAATTTGTAAAGAAAAATAATTGATTTTTTGAGAAAAATAATTGGTAAGAAACTAAAAATAAACAAATATCCGTGCAAAACATAGTTTTGATATTAAAAGATACGTCATGTCATGTTAACGATAATTTTGTCGGTTTATGCTAAATTGTTATTGGGTTAATAAAAATTTCGTTTGAAAACTTCTTTTAGAGTATAGTAGAATTTTTTTGCCAGCGAATTTTTGACAGATAGGACGCAGCAAGAGATAAAAAATGAAAGAAAAAGTAAAACAGAGATGTATTATTTATTTTAGGATAAATTTGTTTTCAAAACAATTATATTAGTTAAATTTCTACTTCTTGTTCGTAACATTTGTTTGTTGTGATATTTGTTTACATAGTAGGGATGGAATGATTTACAGAAAAATCGATTCTCGATTCCTACTTCGATTTTATACATTTCGATTATTAGTATCGATTCTCCGGCAGCCAGAGTCGATTCTTTCGATTTTAATCGATTCCTATGTTAAAAAATCTAGCTTTAACTGAAAAAAATTTAAATTTATATTTCAGTGATATACATTTATTCAAAATAAATTTTTTATTCACCTACATATTAAAGTGGTATTTTATTACTGTGATTTGCGGCCGTAAAGTGTCACTTTTTAACCATATATTTTGTTGTCATAGTTACGTCCAAAAAAGCAAAAAACATTTGTATTTGTTTAAATTCTATAAAAAACAGAAATTTTTATCAAAGCAACCTTTAAATTCAAAATTTCGTTATCCAATTAAAATTATTGTTATTATTTGTTGTCATAGTTATACAATTATTTTGAAAAAAATAACAAATATTTTGTCAAAGGTTACTTGTTCAACATATTTTCATTTTAAAATTTATGCAATTTTATTTTCGGCTAGCGCCTCGATTTGCAAACTCCACATACGCCCAAAATCTTTAGCTTTACGTCCTTGCATCATAATGTACTATTAGGCAATCAACTTATCATAACCACATATTTTCTGCATCTGATCTTAAGAAAAGTAGCATATTCAAATGATCAGGCGTTAATCGACTTCGAATCTGATTTCCCATCGGACCATTGTGTGAAAATAAAATAAACGCTCACATGGTGTTGATCTTGCTACTATGTATTGTTAAATATTTTTTTGCTATATTATTGATAAATTTGAATGTTCATTTTCGAGTATTTTTCATGTGATAATTGGATTCGAATTACTTTTTTTGTCGACTGTTGGCAGATTAATGAATTCTCTTAATTAAATCAGCAAGCCGCCTACTTCATCACTGTCATTATTTTGATGGTTTCGTTGCATAGTGTCGTCTAAAAAATCCCAAATACCATTATCATTTGAAGATCGTTGATGATCTGCTGTGTATTCACTTTTATGATCAACCGCAACAATTGTTGTTAGTTGAATTTCTTTTTTCAAGCAATCACGTATATAGATAAAGTTTGAACAAATTAATTGAAAACCCCTGACGAAGAAATGTTTCTTTAAACTTAAAGATTCCTTGTGAGAACACATACCGACAGTAGTCACAGCACAGCGGAGTTGCAAATATTTTGAAATCCTAGTTTTTTACATCGGGAGTCGAGCAGCGTAGCAATAGAATATAACTTAAAGGCTTCTAAAGTCGAAAAATCGAATACTAAGAATCGATTCTTGATCGACTTTGAAAATTAAAAATCGATTCTTTATAATCGATTATTTTAACAGAAAAGTCGATTCTCGAGTAGAATCGGAATCGACTTTTCCATCCCTATTACATAGGCGTCGTTATTTTTATTAAAATTATTTTTAATTATCAAAATTTTGTTATATTTCCTACAAAATTATTAACATTTCTACTAGTTTTTGGGTTTCTATTATAATTGGTTGAATTTCTATAGTAATTTATAAATTTTATGCGTTTTTGTCCATTTCAATGGGACTCCAATAGTTTTTTTTAATATTTTAATCGAGACACTAAATATTCCGCACATGTGCAAACAATATGCGCATAACAAACAAATTTCGTATTCGCTGGCAAAAAAATTCTACTATAAAATATTATGTACTTTAACTTTACTACTTCAAAAAGAAATTAAATTAAATTGTAAATGTCTTTTTATTTAAGTTAATAAGTTATAAGTTAAGGTCTTACCTAACATCTGAAAATACCATGCCAACTAGGATTTAGATTCAAGCTTAAATTTCTCTCAGAAATTTTTAACATTGATTTAAATTTTTTGGGATTAAACTACCAGGTACCAATAGTAATTTTCCAAGGACGGTGGTAATTCGAACTTATAATGCATTATAGATGAAAAACGTGATCTACACAGGTGAAAAAGTCGAAATTTGAACTTGACCATTTTTGATTTGTCTGAAACTTGGCATATAGTTAGTATAGACTAGGGTTTCTCAAACGGGATCCCGGGATCCCGTTTTCCCGGGATCCCGGGGGTAAATTTTCATCCCGTTTTCCCGGGATTTCACCCCGGGATCCCGGGTATCCCGCTAATTTTTATTAACATATTTTTTTACTTTTTTCAAAGATATTAAAAATTTTCTCACTGGAAAATCGAGTAGTTTTTAATTCTTTTCCACTCTGTAGTAATTAATTTCGTTCAAAATTAGGAAAATGTTTTTTGACACATATGGTGTCATGGTTTTTTTGTGTGGTTTTTTTTTGACACAATACACATAGGAACACAACAAATTAAAACCAATAAAACTTAAAATAGGTAGATTTTTCTGAGAAATCTACCTAAAACTTGCGCTTCATTTCTCTTAATTTATGTTTAATGGTTCTGTTATGAAGGCGATTAATAGAGGAACGAGCCATGTTTACAATGTGATTTGCAATGTCGTCTGGATTTATTTCATTGTTAGCACGAGTAACTGAGTTTGAGCCATCCGGCTTCCGAAGAAGATTCCAAGCTGCCCTAATAGAATGGGAAAAATCAATGTTTTCAACAGCGTTAATCCACTTTTGTTTCCTCGCGGTGTCCAGTGAGTATATTAAGTCATCAACCACGTCTGCCTCACTACTACTAAGGTGCTCCTCAAATAATATATATATCGCTCTCTCTACTCCAACCAGGAATGTATTCTTCACCGGAAGTCTCTTGGGATGCATTTCTTTGCAGTTAAAATGATGGTTCCTACGAACCTATCGTAATTTTTAGGAATGGGTTGGATCTAGTGAATTATTGCATCCAACTCCGACCCATATATAGCCCAGCCAGTTTTGTGAAAATTGCATCTAGGTTGAGGATTAGAGTTTACGTGTGGGATTTGAATACCTACCTCAAAAATTACTGAACGATGTTGAGAGCGTGGCAAACCTTGTAGGAAAGCCCTAGATATTGCAATAGGGTTACGTTGTTCGTTTTTTGTGGAAAAACAGAGGTCGGGATTGTAATAACTTGGCCATCTAGCAGATCTAAAGGTTTTCATGTCCTTCGTATCATATACCAGAAACATGTTGTCGATTGGTCCCGTCAGTTAGTTGTATGCCATTGGGATTGTTATTTGAGTAGGATCACTGATTGTGATGGCTATTAAAGTCACCAACCTATATTGCTGGGTGGTGAAATAATGGTAGAGTATCAGCTGGCCACGCTGTATTTAGTGGCTTATTTACGTTAACAATCTTCGTGATCGATATATCAACAACAATAAGATGTATATCGTTGTCCGTCTGGTGTCAGTAAATAGGTGCAATTCATGATTTCTGACTTAATATACGTGCCAGATCCATATGTTTGATGGTAAATAGCACTAATTAGTTTACAATTACAACAATTTTTCCTCTAGAGGTAAGTTGATCTTCATCTGTTGCATGCGTTTTCTGCCAGAATTACAACGTTGATATCGAAATAATAACTTTAATAACGTTCAGTTTTTGACTTGCTAATGCTTTCAATGTTCAATTGCAAAATACGGACTGAGTGTCCAATATTTTTTGTCTTATGGGGCTGAGAAGTACCGTTGTTATTGTGATTTTGGTTTGTTTGTTTCACAGAACATGTATCATATGACGTTAAAAACATCACGAAAAATTGGTAATTTTTGAAGCAACTAAGCAGAGTACAAATAATTTAGATTATGCAATGCACTAATGACTATCACACCGACATCTATTGAATCGGAAAGAGCTTTTCCTGCGGCAGGACATTTCGTCACGAAAATTCGAACAAAATTGAGAGATGGCGCCATTGACAACCTAATTTTTTGAAAAATTGTTTAAAAATTAGTATTATGAATTTATTTTTGATTTGTTTTTATGTATTCTTTTATATTTAATTTTTGAAGTTTTTCTAATGAAAAATAATGGAAATTTAAAAATCAATAGCGCATTTTTTGTGCTGTTTTAATTTTACACATTTTTCTACTACCTAATTTGAAAAATCTAGCTTTTAGCGTTTCCCGGGATTTCCCGGGATCCCGGGAATTTGACATTTTTTGTCCCGGCTTCCCGGGATTTGAATTTCTACGGGAAATGAGAAACCCTAGTATAGACAAAATAAAAAATACTACTTACAATTTTTTTACAGTGGGTAGTTTAAGCATAGTGGGCATCACAAAATGCATGAAAAACGAAAATTTAGCAAATCCGAGGTAACTTTGAAATTAAATTGCTCAAGAACGGCTATACCGATTGTAACAAACTTTTGTTTGTTTGATAGGTGATTAGTTAATGATTTGAAAAAAAAACGGTCAAAGATCAATTGGATTGTAATTTTTTTTAAATAGTTCTATTTTTACTCTAAAATATTTCAATTTTACAAAGAGGTTTTAAATCGTGTTCTTGAGATAATTAATTTTAAAGATTTTTAGTACGACTAAAATTCTAATTTGCATCATTATTTCAAACAACTTCCATTTACAAAAAAATTTTAACTTCAATTAAATTTTAATCTTTTGCCAAGTTTTAGGAAAATCAAAAATGATCAAGTTTTCACAACTCGGTCTAAAACACGTTTTTTTGTATTTATTGTTTTTCTTCTATTGCCCGGGTAGGGAGATGTCAATGTTAAACAACGGACCGATCTCGGGCCAGTATTGGCGAGCCAAGCCTAGGCTAGTTACCTTTGGGCCAGGTCTGGGTCAGTTGTAAATGCCTAGACTGAACCAAGGTTCAGTTTATTATAATACGCGTTATTAACCAGTCTAATGAATTGTAAACATGTGCAGGCCATATTATGTTTATCTTTATTTTCATATTGTTACGAGTGCAGAAAAATCTAGACGATTACAGAAAGATCTAAACGATTACGGTCACTTCCAGGAAAATAAAATCAACAAACAAATTAATGAAATGAATATTGTTGTTGTTGTCTCTTCTTAGAAATAGGGTCAACATAAACGATTTTATGAATCAAATCAACATAACGTAAAATAATCGAGTATTCTAATGTTTTCTCAAGGTTTCTGGAAAGTGATGTCCAATTATCTAGAAGTATTGCAGAAGGTATATAAGAAAAATACCTTTTGTAGTTTTTAATTAGTTTTATTTTAGACCTGCGACAGTAAAGCTAAATTAAATGTAGAATTAGTTTTATTTTAAACCTGCGATTGTGAAGTTAAAATTATAAAAGTGATTTTTAAATTAGTGAATAAAGTTATAAGTGTTATTGAGTAGAAATAAATTGTGTATTATTTTGAACGTTGAGTTACTGAAAATTTCTACAATAAACCGTTGGAGTTCTGAAGCTGTTAAAAGAATATTCTAGTCAGGAATATTGTTTGGTGTATTGTTTTCCTGTTGTTGTGGAACAATTAAGGTGTTGAATACTTAATAAAACCTGGTGTTTGTGCTTACTAATCAGTGATCGAACTCAGGAAGAGATTGGGAATTACGTTTATCGAATTGTGAGTTAGGCCAATTCGAAGGAAGTTTGGAAAAACGTAACAATATATATTACTCTTTCCACAACCCCTTTCCACACATTTAAAGAAGGTCTGCAAAAAAAATTGGTTCGGTAGACCTAGCCTAAGTCTTATTTGTCAGACTTGGCCCCAGGACATCAGTTTAAGCTTGGGCCGTTTGAAAATGTTAAACCTGATACAACTCCCAAAATCTTGGCCCAGGTTTGACCCCTTGACTTTTTCTTACCCGGGAGTTTTTATTTATTCTGGCGTACTATAAATCCATCGAGGCGTCAAACAAAATTAATATTATCGAAAATGGAAAATAAACAAACAACCAGAAAAATATTCTAAATGGCAGATACAATCACTATGAAAATTATTTTGCAAGACAAAAAAATTGGATTAGTCAAGAAATATTATTGTAAGACTTTTATTAATTTATAATTCTAGTAATTCATATTTCTGTGAAAAAATAAACTATTCAAGATAATTGTCCTTTTCATATATTGTAATTGAAATGTGATTGGCTAAATAGAATGATGTCATTACATTTTAGAGAATTACATTGGGTTGAATAAGGTGAATCATTATTAATTATTATTTTTATATGGATTATTTTCTATAATTTTTATAATATTATTACGATTTTGCATAATCTTAATCCAATACAAAATATAATTGTACTCAACCTCAATTTCCAATATAAAATATGTAGAGAATTGGACTTTTATAAAAAAATATATGTGAATCCTTTGGTCAGGATCACAGAAGATTTATATCAAAAATAAATTAAATTAAATATTAAATACAACAAAGACTAAATAATTTAATACAAAAAAGAACTAAAACACAAAAATTATATAAATCAAATCAAAACCAGTCCTGTGGAATACATGTTGATTGTAGGTTGTCACAAATTGCATTCCAAAAATCACTTACCTAAAATATCTGGAGCGTCATCCATAGACGATTTATAGAATGCAATACACCATGTTAATCACGACAAAGATGAACAAAATCAAAAGATGAACCAGCATGACAGTCATACATATAATACTAATTTTAATTAAATCATTTATTAGCACCTGCTCTTCTACAGGTTTTGCAGTCCAAATTCAACATTTTTTAAATCAAATTCAACTTTTGCAAATCAAATTCAACTTTTTTCAAATCAAATTCAATATTTTGCAAATCAAATTCAACTTTTTGCAAATCAAATTCAATTTTTTGCTCTTCAATTTGATTTGCAAAAAGTTGAATTTGATTTGCAAAAAGTTGAATTTGATTTGCAAAATATTGAATTTGATTTGCAAAAATTTGAATTTGAAATGTAAAAATTGAATTTGAATTGCAAAATGTTGAATTTGATTTGCAAAATGTTGAATTTGGACTGCAAAACCTGTAAATCATCACTTGATGCCCCAAAAAAAATTGAACATATATGTTTGGCGTTGAAATAAATCTATCACGTTCACATATTGACGACGAGCTAAATTTGACTGCGCTAACTTACAAATTAAGCTTAATATATTTAGCTTAATTTGTAAGTTTTTATTTTAATGCAACTTCTCATTTACTTTTATGCGAAGAACTTTTGACGAGTTATTTTCACCTTTTTGAACACAATTTCGGATAGAGACGGCAATTATTCGACTTTTTTACTATCCGGTTATCGAATAGTAAATTTTCAAAATAACCGGTTAACCGGCAGGTAAAAAATCAATCAAAACTGTGTTTGTAATTCACAAATAAATTTTTAAAAAAGTGTTTCCGCCATTTTACCGCTGGTACTTGGCGAAACATGATAAATAATTGTAACTAAAATTTCTTGTTATTGTAATTCGCAATTGAATTTTTATTATATTAACTATTTAATTTATATGCTCGATCCGCGTTCGATTATGACTATGGATTGCAATCGCGGGCTCTTGAGTTCCAACATATTTTTACGATTCCGAAATCCTGGGCTTAACGAAAGAAAATCTTAGTATTACGAGTGCGTCATATTTACCAGGATTAATTAGTGAAAACACGAAATCCTGTTAAAAAATAAGTAATACATATTAAAATCGCATGGAATGATCAGTTTTTGTTGTTTGTATGAGTGAACGTGGGATTTCATATACCACTGGCGACAACAGTGAGCTAGCGAAGGTGATACGTTAGCGGTGCTGGTGGATAAATTTAATTCAGTAAACGGTAGCACCCTGAATCTTGGTTATAAAATATTCCTTGATGAAGGCGCACTATTGTTTGCTCGAAGTAATGGGAGTTCTTATAACTCTTTATGCGGGTTTTAATCCTTGAAAAAGATCGTACGTCACATGATCAATGAATACGATACTAGCACTTTGATTATTGGCAACCCAATTTTAGTTTTGTAGCTGCATATTTTTTAAAAAATGCTTGCAATTTTCATCCGCAGTTATTTTTACTGTTTTCTTTATCCTATTGTGAAATTATAAAATATTGGCATTAATCGTTGACCGATTCAGATGAATTTGAATTTTCCTTCTTTACAGTTTTCCTTCACTACAGTTCGAAAACATTCGTTTAATTTAATCAATAAAATAAAAAATTGTTTAAATACTGCCTGGTCGCAATTAAATTACTATGAAGATTGCAGCAACTCATAATTTGTAATAGTATGTATATTATATTTAGACGTGATTATTGGCGTATCAAATTACTATCAAATTATATTGCATATAGTGATTTTATAAATTTTTAAAATTTTATTATCTATGAAACTATAACATAAATGATTATCCGGTTAACCGAGTTGATTACCCGGTTATTCGAATAGTGAAATTTTGTGAAAATTTCCCGGTTAAGCGGGTAACCAATTTCAGTTTCGGTTTCACTTCCTAATTTCGGACATCCAATTCATATACGTCCGTTGCATTTTTGTCAGCTACCATCGATTTAATTTTTTCTAATAACCAGAATGGTTAAACAACGGTTCGCTATCTTCGAAGCCGTTTTCCAATACAAACACGCTCATATTTAAAAATACCAAAATTATGGTACTCAAACCCTTAACACACCAAACTAAATAAATGGTAGCGAAAACTTAACAATTTTTTTTTGAGCCACAATAACACTGCTCTTTTTTATTTTACTTTACATAATGAATACTTGATCGAGAATAAGTAGTAAGATTTTCAGCTTTTTTGTTTCTTTTTTACTATTTCTTTCATCGTATATAAACTAATAATTTATCCCTCCATATATCATCTAAACAAAAATTTATTCAAACGAGAGGGGAATCCCTCCAACCATTCTTATTATTTACAAATGAACAAAAATGTATTATATCTACATATAACATTATGAGCTTTACATAACCAAAAATTTCTATGTACACACAAACCAGTATTACTAATTAGTATTGAGTGCAATGAACTAAAAAAAACGTTAAAATATTATTGATATACGACTGATATACTTGAATGCTTTTATTATGTCTGTTTCATTTTACTGGCCGCACTTGAAATAAATTGGCAAATTATTAGCGAATTTCTTTGTATATGAATGATCTTACTTTTAGAGATATATTCAAAATAGTCAGTCGTTACAAATATTTCAAACGTTCAAAAGCTATTTCAACGTCACATAGTTTTCCAAGAAATAGGGATAAAGGAAAAACATTAAATAAACTTCTTGTGTTTTCTATTAAATTAAGCAGCAATATATTTGGAATTCCTTTTTGTAGAAGTTTTTAGTTTTAAATTATACTGCGTGCGATAATGTAAGGCTATAATTTAAATTGCAATAGTGGAAATAATTTAAGTGGAATGTGAAATGAAATATAATTGTGAATAAAGTTTTGTGTTATTTATTGAAACATTTTGTGTATTATTTTGAACGCTATGTTCATCCTGGAAATTTCTACAATCGAGTGGGTTAAATGTTTGTCCATAAACTCTCTGATCAGAAGGTCGCCGGTTTAATTTCCAAACTGGAATTGAGATAAAACATTTGTCACGGATCTCTCGCTTTTCAAAGCAATTTTTTATTCTATTCAATTGAATACATTCAGTTCTAGTGACTTGTAACAGTAATTGTTTGAATAATGTCCTTAAACTTATTTATTTATTCTAAAAGCTAATCAGTTTTTTCTCATATTGACTAAAACCAATGTCCAAATTTTCATCATTACCCGCTTCATATTTGTTGAGTATAGTCTGGATAACAAAAATAAAAAACAATTTTAGCAGCAGTTGTAATATGAAATTATTTAAAATGTACCTATACTAAAAAATTAAACAAACATCAAAATCAAATGTCAGTACAGAAAATAAATTACTGTCACAAATAAAAGCAACGGTTTGGAAGACGCCGAAACATAAAATTAACTCCGATACGAAAATGTTATGTTTTAAGATTTTCTAATAACTTTTAATGGCGTCGATTATATATTATTCAACATATCACTTTTTCATCAGATATCTCACTTCATCAAACAATTTAATTAATTAAAAATAAAATTGAATAACAAGAACAACTGTTTGTTAATCAATACGATAAGAAAATTAAGCCAGCCAACACAAATGTGATTTTTTTATTATTTACATGAAACTTTGGTTTATGATCTGGTTTTAAGGGGCGAATACATATGTATGTTGCATTGTGGCTAAATAACACAGTAAGTGTAAGTTGTGACGTTCGATTTTGATTAAACACAGTATATAAGTTTCAGTGTATGATTTTGAATAGTTTTGCATCCCGGTATCGAATTGGTTCGATTGGTTCGACTTTCGGTTAAAATGAAGCTGTTTGGTTCGGTTGTCGATGACAATTGTCACAATCAATGTTTCCATGCGTAACTTAGAACTCATTGCTTTCGTTCCGGTATCGGTTAATTGGATTTTTAGTAGTTTAAAAAAATCTAAAAACTTCTTTTCAAATATCATGAGAATTAAGACAAATATATCAAGGTGTAAAACCTATCACTTTGTTTGTCATTATCTCAACTATTTTTAATGAAATTTGAACAATTAATTGATATATGTACATATAAAACTAATTTTCTCGAACTATTTGAGGACAATGAAAATTACAACCAAGCCCATTGACATCACAACCGAATTGTTGTCATTTTAGTTACATCATATAAAAAGTTTGTAATCAATCAAACGACTTCTGATATTTGTAGGGTTTTGTGAGAAACGCGATTTGTTGCTTAGTTATTTAGTCATTAGTAAACTAATTACTAAATAACTAAAATTAGTAGTATAAAACAATTGATAAGATCAGTTTTAAGTTAATATTCTAATTTCTTTCTTAGTTTCTGTCATTATGATTTCTTTCACCTGGAGTGCGTTTCGAAATTAACCACGGTTAACCATGGTAATAATGTCAAAGTTAAAGTAGTGACGTCACATATAGAATGAAAATTACCATGGTAAAGCTGTCAAAGTTAAATTGTCAAAGAAAAAGACCGCCAAAAATTCAAAATTAATAAAAAACTAATGCTAACTACGATAAATAAAACTCAAAATGTAGTGTTTGTTTTTTATTTCTATAATTTATTTTTCAGTCTTCAGAATCAAAGAAAAATAACTAACACATTTCACTAAAAATTATTAAATACTTAGTATTCACAAAACAATATAATTTCTCACTTTTTTTCAACAACAACTAAAACTTTCTTTTATTATAAAAAATTATAATTTGTTTTATAAATCGGTTGACATGTCATTTTAAATGTTTATACGTTTTGACATTAGAACCTTAACAAACTCTACTATCGAGTAGAGTAAAAGAAAGTTAAAATAGTGACGTCACACTTTACTATGACAGTAAAACTATGTAGTTTTGAAACGATGGTTTATCTGTCATCCAGTAAATTTTTTACTATGTGGTTAATTACGGTGTAAATGGATAGAATAATACTTTTTTACTTTGACAGATAGTTATTTGATATTTTGCTTTTGATCGATAGTATAATAGTATATTCAAAAAAATTGTAACGGTCAAAACGTTAAATGTAATTGACAATTTCAGGCGATTGTAAAAAATGTGCAACACCAAAATCACTTAAAATTTAGTTTTTATTTTAAATAATTAATATATTAGTATTATAATTTTTTGTTGAAATACTTTTAGATTGATAAGATTTTATATTCAAATTTGAAATACGGTAGCCGTATTCTATCTGTCAATATTATTCAGAGCGTTACCACCAGAGCGTTCTATCAGTATGATAGAATAATACTATTTTGTGGTATAAACGCTCAATGTATCGATAGTTTAATAGCAAAAAACTATTATTCTATTAAACTATCGGTGGTATAAACTTAGTATATATTACTATTATTTAAGATGCATGTTTATATATATAAAACTGCAATTATTACTTTTTAACATAACGGATCTTTTTGTCGTGAATTCCAAATTCACACCCCTAGTGTTTTAGTTATGGTATTTGGAATTGTTTATAAGAAGCAGTCAAATTTAAATTGAAACACAATGGCTTCATTTTAATTGCTTTGCTAAAATATGGTCTAAAAATTGGTATGGTCCTAAAATAGGTCTTAGAAACTAACAGATCCAAATTATATAATCGCTAAAATGACCACTCCTTGGACGGAGACACATTGGGTGTGTAAGTCTTATCGCTAAATTGACTTATATCAATAAATTTCTAAACAAATGTATTTTTTTAAATTTTTTAAACTAATATGTTGCCTAAACAAATAAAGAGTAATAAATGTAAATTAATAAAAATGTATAAAATAAAAATTTGAGTACATAAAATATAATATTGTTTTGCATTCTTTATATACAAACTACATAATTTATATCATTTAAGTAAATTAAAAATAATTTATAGGCTTAAATATTTTGAATGCATAGGTGAAATATTTTTGAATGCATCTTTTTGTTTGTGATTTATTTATTATTTTAAATTTAATTTATTTACATTATAAAATCATAATGAATTCAAGTGGTTATATTAGTCTGGTAATTCTAGTTATAAGGTGTTTGGTTTTATATGAATTTTAAAATAAATAATGATAAATAAAAACAATAAAAATTAAAAAGTGTTTAAATAAAATGCATAAACAACTGCATGAGATAACCTTACAATATAACGCACATATGATTTATCAAAATTCCCAATGAAAATATAAATACGCAAATTCAACTAAATCTACAATGTAAAAGAATAAACTCAAACATGAGAGTTTGCTGTGACATAAAATATTATAATTTGCATTACTTTCTTACGTATTTTAATCCCTCTGTCTAAACATTTGCATAACAAATAATTTCTGTTATCTATTTAAGAGTTAAAATGTATTTTATTTGTGCAAAATGTGCTCACATATTCAGTGAATTACGTGATTTAACCTTTAGTAACATACGCACAAAATAAACAAACAAATTTCACTTACACAGATTCAAAATTCAATTATTAGTTAATAAATGTGTAGTTAATACTGTTTTAAAATAATCGAAGTCCTGAGTGCAAGAAGAGGTTAAATAATTTTTGTTTGTGATAAAAGCTTGACCATTTTGTTTTTTGTTATATTGATATTGTAAATTTAGTGCAACATCACTACAAAGAAATTTTTTTAGATTTATTTTATTGAGATAACCCTATTGCATCGCATAAAATTCGGCTGATGCAGTTAACCCCTTATGAATTTGAGTTTTGCACTGACTAATTGGTTATGCAACATGGAAATACAAAAATAAAATATCAATTTGTTATGAACTATATGTACAACAACCTCGGATTATCTCGGACTAATTACAAGAACAACTTCGAAAACTGTACCCGGAATACGATTGGTACATTGAACGTGCTAAGTATAAGAAGACCGGAAGATCTACAAAAAATCACAAACCAAGCCATAGTTACTCACTGGATACATTACAAGAACTATATTTTTAGGGTTCCGTTTTTTATACGGAACACTATTGATGAGAGTACAACGTGTTTTTCACATTATTTCGATTATCTCGTGAACCATTAATCCGATGAACTTAAAATTTGAGGTGCTTATAAAACTAACTTATCCACACAAGATGGTGGGTTCAAAAATAAATAAAGTTGTGTTCGTTTGTTTTAAGGAGGTACGATGTAAAGCCTTTGAAAACATACCTTTTTTTATCGAGACGAGTATGGTATCATATGAAAGAGCTTCATTTCAGCATTATTTAAAAATATATTTTGGAATTTTACACCTCACCATTTTTTGTACAATTTTGAAAAATGACGTTTTCTGAATGTTTTAGTGCCCCGATTGACTCTGACCCTACTTCATCGAAAATCTTGAAATATATTTGGAATGATAGAAAATTGAGTAGGTTTTTAATGAAAAATATAGAAAAGTGGCAGATACTCATCACTATATTTATTAAAGGGGTGGGAATGTTAAGGGGTAAAAACATCATTTAAAACCAGGTCCTGTGGGGTGTCATTTGAAAGAGCACTTGATTTCAGAAATATTGCCATTTTTTTTAGAATTTTGCAATGCATAGTTTTTGAATTATTATCAATAAAGTGACACAAAAAGTTGGTCCCCCCCCTTGCATTTCGAGCCTAAATAACAGAAAAATTTGAAAAAATTCACAGAGACAGGAAGTTTGATAAACTCTGAACGAAAAATATAGCGAACTCTCAAATAATTATATTTTTGTGCTTTTAAGGGATTGGGGTGGGGAAGAGTGAAAAAAAACTTTGTTGACCCAAGCGAGTGGGGTGTCATTTGAAAGAGAACCAAATTTCAGAAACATTGCAATTTTTTTTAGAATTTTCCGGTACACAGTTTTTGATTTCTTTTAAAAAATGTGCAAAATCCAGAACGTTTGCTATATTTTGAACGAAAATTATAGCGAACTCACAAATAATTATATTTCTGTGTGTTTAGGGATGGGTGTAAGGAGGGTAAAAAAAAAACTGTTTTTGACCCAAGCGATTGGGGTATCATTTGAAAGAGCACCAAATTTCAGAAACATTGCAATTTTTTTTAGAATTTTGCGGTGCACAGCGTTGGAGTTATTCTAAAAAATGTGTAAATTCCAGACCGTCCCCCCCCCCAACGTTTCGACACTGATAGACAGAAAAAATTTAAAAAATTCATAGAGACAGGAAGTTTGCTATATTTTGAACGAAAATTATAGCGAACTCTCAAATAATTATATATCTGTGTGTTTAGGGGATGGGTGTGGGGGGGGTAAAAAAAACTTTTTTGGAACCAAACGACTGGGATGTCATTTGAAAGAACACTTGATTTAAGAAACATTGCAACATTTTTTAGAATTCTGCGATGCACAGTTTTTTAGTTATTGATAAGAAAAGTGCAATTTTAAGTGTATGTATACCACCCTATATTTCGACGCTGATTTATAGAACAAATATTCCCTATTTAGACCATTAAAATACTGGTTATATCTTTCTTTAGCTAACATAAACAGCTATGGATAAGATTTAACCTCAAGTAACATTTTTGATCAATTTAGATGTGATTGACATTTACGATTGACGTTTACGATTAAACATTTATTCTGTTATGCGTCCATAGTCTGGCGATAT
The DNA here is from genome assembly GCA_963693315.1 of Diogma glabrata. Lineage (NCBI taxonomy): Eukaryota > Metazoa > Arthropoda > Insecta > Diptera > Cylindrotomidae > Diogma > Diogma glabrata. Next base: position 19,014 of record CAVNZG010000003.1, read on the forward strand.
AAAGACTTTACAACATAACTTTATGTCATTTATTTTGGATATTGTGTTCTTTTACATTCACGGAACCCTTGGCGAGCGAATTTTATTCGCACTTGTCCGACTTTTTTTAATAAAACGTGTTGTTATAGGAATTACAATATGCGTCACAACAACACATAGATACCTTTTAAGACCTAGGTCCCACACAACATTCGCTCTGAGGTGTTGATCAACGCTTCTTTTAAACTTTTGTGGATTGAACGCCCCCGAGACTATTGATTCGGGCCGAGCATTCCATTTGTACGATGTACGGACAAAGAAATCTTTCTGCATTCTGTCACTGACAGTGAGTAATGTCAACAGTTTGAATGTTTACACAGAGCGATTGACGTGTAAAACGGGGAAAAGAACACGGTTAGAGGCATGATGGATCCGATTTCATCCGAGCACTGCTGGTGACGATATTTATAAAAAAATAACGAGCTCAGCAACAGTGCGACGATGTTGTAGGGAACCAAGATTTGATATTAAACTTCGATCACCCACAGTTCGTATATCACACTTTTGAATCCAAAAGAGCAAGGATGGAAACAGACGCAGCGCCCCAAACCTGACAACAATACTCCATACAGGGACGAATAGAGGATTTATAAATGTGGAGTAATTGATACGGAGTGAAATATTTTTTACATCTATTGAGGAAGCAGAGTTTTTTTGACCCGTTTTTGCCATCGCCATTACATGATTGTGGAGGTCATTGGAAATTGTGACTCTCAATAAACGAACGCTTTCACATTCGTTTATTTGTTCGTCACACATACTAATTAAAATATCATTGGGAACTCGGTCTTCGATCTGGAAACCATCAATAGCTTCATTCGTGCATTTTACCCTTCGAAGATAGGGGCACGAATGACTTTGCAGTGTACTATCTGTCTGCAAAACTATTTATTGGGTTACTGGTAATTTCAACTGTTCGTTGATATAAATTAAAAATTGAGTTGGGGATAAAACTAAGCCTTAACACCAACTAAAAGACCAGCGTTAATTAACTTTATAGACTCTACATGGCCAGGAATTGGACTTCATGAAATAACTAAAGGATACACTCTTTACCATTGCGGTCATCAAAATGGAGAAGAATTTTTCTATATATCGTCGTGTTAATCACATGTCTTCGACTTCTGCCTAATTAATATGCGAACTGCGAATCAGTTATGTTGAACTTCTTGTGGCTTGTTATAATTTGTTTTTCTTAAGTGTTCTTGGTATGTATATATACTATATATTAATTGAATTTATATTTTCTTGCCCATATTTGTTGCCAGCTATCGCATGAACGGTAACAACGCATTACAACAAAAAATTATTACTCATTACAGTATTCATATATATTATTTAAAAAACACCTTAAACATTTAGACCAATCTCCCAATCGCTTACCTTTAAGTCACTTCAGTCGACTTGCGATTCTTCAGACAAAATAAATACGATAAGTAAGTCTCCAGTGATAATAATAAAATTGGCCTCCGGTTTAAAATTAGAGTCTAATCGCTGGTTCAATATTACTTTAAACATCAATCTTTTTAACTTGCCTATCCAAGTGATCACTTGTTATACTCAAAAGCAACAAAAATCGATCCTTTAATTACGTGTTCATTCACCCCCACATAAGCATCCCATGCATACATGTACACGCACATACACTCATGCACACATTCATACACACACACACCCATATCTACATATTTATAAAGATAGTGAAACTGACTCACCCCATGATTTTATCCAGATCCCAACTCCTTATTCACCCTAGTCTCGCCTAGCCTTTTATAGTGGGTGGGTTCCAAAATACTTTACGACTGTTGTTGTACTGGCGTTGATTACAGTGCTAATATATGTACTCCACTTGCGGTTAAGAACTCCTGTTATTATTGCGTTTTAGCGATGTCAACCCAAAACCAATTTTAATGATGATTCTCCCGATCAGATTACAGTGTGATGAATCTCGGGTTAAGTCAATTGGTGCTGGATCGATAGTAGTAAATCGTCTGTGGTGAAGATCGTTTTCGTAAGTTAACGACCAGGTGGTTATACAACGGCAATGCCTTCCGCAAAAAAAAATCTTCGAAGAATTCACGTCAGGTTCAGATTTTAAGTCTCTCAAAAAAAATTGTTCACAACAACTAGTAGTATTTCGACGGCTGTTTCCATTTACAAAAATAAACTGGTTGACTTGCATAACGGTAACGACGTTAGCTGTCGTATTAGCTGTGTTGCGTATTAGCTGTCTCCCGTCGACTAAACCGACTCCCGGTCCAGTTCAGGAAAATCAATTTTTTTTAGGTGCGGCAAGACCACTCTCAATATAAAGAAAGCCAAGACATTAATTTATAATTTTTTTTTCTTTTTTTTACACATCCAGGAAAACAAGTACATCTAATTTAATCAACATGTCCCTATATTACACTTTGAATTCACAAAAAAGTTTGTTACTAATTAAATAGATACACGAAAACAAATCACACAATTTATATATTTAGCATTAAAATCGCTTAGTTACTAACAAACAAAAAAGAACAGTAAATTTTTATTTTATTATTATTATTATCTTTCTTTATAATATTTACTGTGGATATTTTATATAAAAGAAAGAAGTTCTTTTATTTCCATATGACCGAAAGATCATGCGAGGTCTAAATAGCAATTTTCCGCCATCTTCGGCAATAGCGCCATTATAAACAAAAAAAACACGGATTTTAATCATCCATGACTTCTATCATAGTTTTAAAAAATTCTAATTTAAACCAATTTCACTATGAGGAATGTCAACCTCACACACCCAATGTAAAAAAAAACAATTCATATAGTCAGACAAAAAGTCGAACCATGAATGAGAGCGCGACATTTATTTATAGCAAAGAAAAATGGTAGCGTTATATGGTTGCTCGTTTAATAACTGAAAACCCACTAAGGAAACCTGTACCACTAAATTATATTAAAAAAAAATTGCAAAAGAATTATATAAAAAAATATTGATTACGAAACGATTGCAAGAATTATACATGAAAATAGCGCGATTATGAATTAACGATATTGTTCAACTGTTTTATGATAATTTTATCGCGATTAACGATTACAAATTGAATATAAGAAATTATATTGGGAAATAGCACACATTTGTTTTATGACAATTCTCAAACGGAAACCATTGGAGATGACGATTACGGTCCGAGTACAAGAAACTATGTTTAAAGGAAAAACGAAAACAACTATGAAAGCTTCTGCCAATGCAAACTCAATGCGCATGGGAAAGTGGTTCGACTCTCATTTACGAACTTTGAATTAAACTTCATTACAAATTTTAGCTTTGTTCCTGCAAATTTGAAAAAAAAAGTATTTTATTTTTATTTCCTCCTCCAATATTAGGAAATATTGCCCTATGTCGTTATGTGAAAGGATTTATTATTTGGTTTTCCATTCTTTAAAAAGAACATAAAAAACAAAAAAAGAAGAAATTTGCGTCAATCAACGTCTTAAAAAATATGATGGTGTAGAACCTAGGTCCTAAAAGGTTTTTATGTGTTTTGTGACATACATGGTAATTCTAAATATGTCAAATACTTTGCAGTTGCAGAAATTTTTTTGAAATGTTCGGTGAAAAAGATGATGAACAATGTCATTGAAGCCACTATTTTAAATGGAAAATTCGAACCGTAGGATGTAGTGTTGCCACGTATTCCAACAGATACGGCATTTGAACTCAAACGTTTCGTTTCCAGTGCAACTCGCTTTTACAACGACCATCAATAAATCAGAAGGACAGTTACAGCAAGTATGTGGACTAGATTTGGAGAATCCGTGCTTCTCACAAGGACAACTGTATGTGGCTTACGCGTTAGGAAAACCATTCCATTAAACGGAAAAACAAAAAATAAAGTGTACCCACAAGTACTCGAATGAATAAATAAATAGAATTAAAACGACATTTGGAAATTCTTTCCATATTAAAATAAGTTAATAAAAATAAAAATGACACAATGGAAATTAAATGTTATCATAATGAGTTTTTTCGAATTTTCTTTCTTATGACATAGTGGCAATATGCGACGAGCATAATGTTAAATAAACAAAACTTTCACACTGTTTGGTGTAAAAAATAAAATGTTGAGAAATTTTCTGAGTGATTTGAGAGATTTTTGTGTGTTTCGTGTCGGGAACAAATACAATTCATGAGCACTGTGAACATTTGTGTGTTTCGTGTCGGGTACAAATACAATTCATGAGCACTGTGAACATTTGTGATTCTATAATTTTTGTTCTGTATAATGTTTTATATAGAGATGACACACCTCTACTAATTCATCAAGTCATATATATATTTTTATTGCTTACTTGAAAACTTATTTGATCGCCAATTTTTCATATACCCGAACTTAGCTAGAGTGCTGATTATTTTTCATTCATATTTTTAAAAAGTACAATTAAAAATTATGCTATCATTTCTCATTTTTTTTTTTTTTTTTTTTTTTTTAATAAGAAGTGTTGTGTAGTAGGAATTACAAAATGTGTCACAACAACACATAGATACCTTTTAAGACGTCGGTCCCACAACAACATGCGTCTTGAGGTATAGGTGGACGCTTTTTTTAAATCTTTGTGGATTGAAAGCACTCGAGACTATTGATTCGGGCAAAGCATTCCATGTGTACGATGTACGCACAAAGAAATCTCTTTGCATTCTATTACTATGACAGTGAGTAATCTCGACGGTTCGACCGCCCGCACACACCGATTGACGAGTAAAACGGGGAAAAACATATGTCTGAGGCATTATGGACCTGATTTCATCCGAGCACTGCTGGTGACGATATTTATAAAAAACAACGAGATCAGCAACAGTGCGACGATGTTGCAGGGAATCAAGACCTAATGTTAAATCTCGATCACCAACAATTCGTATAGCTCGCTTTTGAACAGAGTCCAAAAGAGCCAGGATAGTAACAGATGCAGCGCCCCAAACTTGACAACAATACTCCATACAGGGACGAATATAGGACTTATAAATGTGGAGTAATTGATGCGGAGTAAAATATTTTTTACATCTATTGAGGAGGCCGAGTTTTCTTGACGCGCTCTTTGCCATGGCCATTATATGATCGTTCCAGAGTAAGTCATTGGATATTGTGACTCCCAATAAACGAATGCTTTCACATTCGCGTATTTGGTCGTCACACATATTAATTGAAATATCGTTGGAAAACTCGGTCTTTGATCTGGAAACAATCAATAGCTGTGTTTTGGTGGAATTAAAATTGACCAAATTTTTGTCACACCAATCGGCGACTTTTTTTAGGTCCTCGTTTACATTTATGGCAGCGTCTCTCCGGACGGGATTTATTCGTTCATGCATTTTACCCTTTGAAGATAGGGGGACGAATGACTTGTGCAGTGTACTATCATCTGCAAAACTATTTATTGGGTTACTGGTGATTTGCAACAGCTCGTTGATATAAATTAAAAATAAAGTGGGAGATAAAACTGAGCCTTGAGGGCAGATGTTCGGCACCGTAAATTACTTTTCAAAGAGCCTTAGTTGATCAGAAATCAAATACTTCGTTTTCGATTCGTGGTTTATAATGCAATAATCAAAATACCGGAACGGTATTTTGATTATTTCAATACATGAATACAGAAATCGGTTAGTGACCATTATTATTAATTGATTTAATTTCGAGCTTACGAAAGAAGCTTTTTCGCTTTTTTAATAAGACTACATACAAACTTGACAATTGAAAAATTGTAAGCTGGTAGCCCTCTATTTTTTGATACATGTTTCAATGAAAATCAGAAACGTAGTCCAATACCCCTTCAACCAAGCATATACATTCAGAAAGTTAACATCCACTTACTTTCTGATTTTAATCATTTGAAAAGCTGAAACAAAAAACCTAAGATCAATTTATCATAACAAGATGAGGAATTAGAATTCAGTAAATGAACAAACGTTGAATTAAGGTCAATAACATCATAAGTTTATACTTTGACTTAATTTTTTTGTGTGTGCTTGAAATATTTTTGAGAATTATTTTAACTTATATTTTACACATGTACAATTAACTTTAATAATTGCGAATATTTTTATTTTATTTTGTAATTTCATCGTAATACATTAAAAGAAAAATATTAGTTCACAAGAAATTTTAAGAGTTTGTACATTAAAAATGTACTTACTTTCCACAAAAAAAACAATTTGTTTCACGTGACCACAAAACATCATTGAAAATGTGTCATGATCCGTAAATAATCATTCTCAGATTGAAATTGACATTGTGCTAATACATTTAAAACGTCTTAATTTTAATTTCATAGTTACTTGTATGCCAAAAATATAGAAACTAAGCAGAAAAATTAAAAGTAAAATCCCTGAAAATCGATGAAAATAAATTGTGATAATTTTCACAACAAATATTTTCATTTTCTATTCTATTAAAAATTTTTCTTTTACGTACTGATAAAATCTAATTGAAAGACGACAAAGATTGCAAGTTGTTGTTGTAGCGACGTTGTGGTGCTACTCTTCCGGCTCCATGTCCAGATTCAGGAACTCTGCTACTACTCTTGGGCGGTACCACAAATCTTCCTTCATCAGGTTGGTTGGTTTTCCTGGACAATTAAACAGGTGGTCTGGTTCATAAGGCGTGCCCTCACATAAGGGACACTTGTCAACAATGTTTTGGTCAATTCTGTTCATATAGTTATTTAATATACGTGACCAACCGGATCTTAACTGCGCTAGAATGAATCTGGTGCTGCGCGGTAGTTTGACCTCTTCCGCAGCGACTTGTGGCGGCTTACTCTTGAGAACTCGATTTGGAACGTAGTTCTTTATTGTGTCTTCAACAACTTTCGTGTGAATCGTTTTTAAGCCCGTTTTATACGTAAGCTCATCAATGTTAGCTGTTACTTAGTTGTTTCTGACATCATTTAAGAAACATTTCGCAGTACGCCTTATGTCTCTAGGTGATGTGGTCGTGGATAAGGTGTCATTGCAGGGATGTTGCTCTTTGTGACAGGCCCATAGATATTGTTTGGTGAGCATTTCATTGTGTTGACGGACCGGAAATATGTTACATTCTTGGTGCAGGTGATCTCGGTGAGCCATCAAATGACACCGGATGTCATTTTGTTTGTGTTACTTGTAACTTATTCCGGTGAGTGTCAGCGACTTGAGGTGTCCATATCGGTGCAGCGCAATTCAAAATAGGTCTTCCTATCGCTTTGTATGTTGTTATGATTGTTTCTTTATCATTGGCCCCACGAACTGCCAGTGCTTTCAGAGCATTGTTTATGTTTTACAATCTCGCGTTCACAAGTTGAGCATGAGCATTGAGTTTAAACAGTGGATCAAATTTGACCCCCAACAGTCTCGGACTTTTGACCGTGGGAATAAGCACGTTGTCAATGCAGATGTTGAGTGTTGTGTTCACCTCCTTCGTCCATGTGGATTGCAGATTTGAAGTGAAAAGAAAGTGGTGTTCGAATACATTGCCTTATTATAGTCCAAAAAATTAACCAGGAATGGATCAGTTTTTGTTAGTTTGTAATTTTACTTTTAATTTTTGTTCTGTGACAACTCCACATACTCCAGTCCCTGCTATTGAGATACGAGTTAACGTGAGATATCACATACCATATTGACAATAGCATGTTAGATAACACTAGCCAAGGTGATATCAGGGATGCTGGCGCATGAACTGTATTCATTCAACGGTAGCACTTTAGAACGCATGTTATTGTAGTACCTTGGTTTTAAAATGCTTTTATGCGTTGTTGTGAAAAATAATGCTAACTATAGTTACTACTACAAAAAACATTTTATTTAAAAGAATTATTTTCTAATATTTTGTGTTCTTAATCAAATTCGGTGGTAACAATTCCTAGTCAGCTTGCTATACATCACTTTCCAAACATTTAATCTTCTGCGTCAAAAAGCGTTTTAATGAAATTACTCAAACGAAGAAATGATTTTATTAAAACAAACTTATCAGTGAGAATTATAAATTATAATTAGGAAATGTCAAAATATTAAACTTCTGTTAATTTTTATATATTGGTTGTTATAAAAACAATGCTAGCTTGTAAACATCAGGTTACTTGTGACAAAACGAGACATTGATATCCATTATAAAAGAATTATAAATATAATTTTAATTGAAAATCGAAGTGTCAACTGAAAACGACAAACGCCCATTATTTAAGTGAACATCAGAATTTTATCTCACCTTTATTTTTACTTGATAAATATAATGTTACTTTAATTTACAACAAATTTGTAGAAAAGTATTGAAATGTTGTTAGCTAGTCAATAAAAAAAACCCTGACACAATAATTACTACCAGTATCGCTGTCATTTGTCAGATGTTTTTTTAAACAAATATCTTTAAATAACTGTCATGAAATTTCAAATGGTGACATATGAATTGACGTATTTCTAACTGTTATTTAATCAGTATGTGATATATTGAACAATTAAAGATTTCGATACTTAATAAAACCTGGTGTGTTTGCTTACTAATCAGTGATCGAACTCAGAAAGAGATTGGGAATTGCGTTTATCGAATTGAGAGTTAGGCCAATTCGAAGGAAGTTTGGAAAAACGTAACATTGGTGACATCAGCGGATTAGTTAGCTGTTTATAATGGTTTTCTTAAGTGAATTGAAGGTTCCTGAGTTAAAGGAACTAGAACAACGTGGATTGTCAACAAGCGGAAACAAAACTGAATTGACGCTACGGCTTCGAGAAACTTTGGAAGTCAGTGGAATAGAAGTGGAAAGTTACCAGTTTGTAAGAGTCACGACAAATAATGATTCAGTAGCAGATGACGAAGAGAAAAGTTCTGTTGCGGAAACAAAAGTCTCATTGTCACCTGCAAATTGTGATTTTACGCAGTTAATGGTTATATGATGCAACAGATGAGTTTGAACATCAGTCAACAAATAAATTTGAGTATGAATCAGCAATTGAATGCCGTAAATGTCAATCAAAGCTTGGCTGCTACCGAGGAAGAGATCAGCCTCAACATCAATCAACAGCTGGAAACAGTCAACAATTACATGGCTGTTAATAAAGAAGAGATTACTGCAACACTTGCTGCAAATAAAGAAGAAATAATTAGCATTTTTTTTTTTTTTTTTTTTTTTTTAATAAAATGTGTTGTGTAGTAGGAATTACAATATGTGTCACAACAACACATAAAAACCTTTTAAGACCAAGGTCCCACAACAACATACGTTCAAAGGTGTTGATGGACGCAAATCTTTCTTTTTTTGTTTTTTTTATATTTTTTGTTAAAGAATGGAATAACTAAACAAAAAATCCTATCACTGACAAAATATGACATAGGCCAATATTTTATGATAGCATAGAGAAAATAAAAGTAAATTAAAAAGTAAATAGCAAATTTTTACAAAAATTTGCTGAAACAAAACAAAAATGTAGTTGCCAAAAATCCAGCCGGTTGCATATTCCTTGATCCTGTGACGCATCGTCTTTCTTAAAGATTACAGCCCACACATAATTATATGAAGGCTCGTTTCTTCAAGGAAGCAATGAGACGCTTCATCATCAAGGATTATTTCACAGCTAAGATTGAGGGTGCTACCGTTGACTCAATACAGTTCATCCGCCACCACCCCTAAGATGTCACCTTGGCTAGTGATATCTCACTGCTATTGCCAGTGGTATGTGATATCTCACGTTAGCTCGTGTGTCAATAGCAGGGACTGGAGTACGCGAGGTTGTCACACCCGTAGATCAAAAATAAAAAAAAATTTCAAAACAATAAAAACTGATCCCTCCATGCGGGGCATACATCAACAATTGGACGAGAAACTTCTACAAATGTCAACGGCATTCGAGGTTAAAGTCGAGAAAATTCAAACAGAAATGCAGGAATTTGAGCGTGATTTGAATAAAGTCGTAACTAAAGTTGACGATTTTGAGAAGAGGTTACAAAATGTTGAAATAGTTAAGGCTTCTTCACATGTGGTACATAAAGTAGCAAATATTAAACTAAAGCCACCATTATATGACGGTACCACATCTTTCGGGATCTTCAAGTTCCAGTTCGAGACCGCAGCAGATCAAAACGTTTGGAACGCTGGAAATCGACTAGCTGCATTGATAGTTGCTCTTAAGAGAGAAGCAGCTGAAGCATTACAGGCAGTGCCGGAAAATGATCGGAAAAGTTATGCAGAGGTGATGAATGCGTTGGAACGTAAATATGGCAGCGACCATAAAAAGGAGCTATACCGGATCGAGCTAAAGGGTCGCTTGCAACGGAATGGAGAAAGCCTTCAAGACTATTCTTCGGCAGTGGAACGGCTGGTTCATTTGGCACACTCAAATACGCCACCATATTTCATGGAGAAGATGAAGATCGAGGCCTTCATTGATGGTATGCGAGATCCAGAAACCAGGATCAAAGTAATGACTACACCTAAGGCGACTTTCCATGAAACAGTTCCATACGCAATGCAATATGAGATGGTACAGAGGATGTGTATGCCATCTGGTGGATGCAGAAAAAGGAATGTAGAGGGGAACATCAAAGGAGAAGTATTGGCACACAGAAGTGGAAGCGACATCAGATGCTGGGTATGTGACGAAGAGAGTCACATGGCACGGGAGAGCAGGAAAACTAAAGAAGCAGATAGATCGTCGTTTTCTGCAAAGAATATGGGAGTCGAGGATAAGCAGCACGCAGGGCTCTGGAGCAGTAGTAGGAAAATCTTGTGTTGGATGTGTAGAAAATCGGGCCATATCTCACAGGACTGCTGGAACAGGAAGCGTGATAGATCTTCGTCTCCTATTCAACGGAAGTCTGTTGAAGGTGCAACTGTAAATCCAAAAAGTGAGAATACAGCCTACATTCCAATTTCAAGAATTGCGGTAAATGATGAAAGCTTGGGTATCAACGGACAACTTGAAGGTAAAGACTGCTTCATGACGCTGGATACAGGTTCAGCTCGAACATTCGTTCGCAAAGGTTTAATTGACGGTATTTTGGAACCATCAGATGGATTGAAACTCCAAACAGTAACTGGAGAATGCACAGAAATAGAAGGTAAAAGAATCGCTGAAATAAAATTGGGAAATAACTGCTATCAACAAGAGGTGCTAGTGGCAGACATTATGGATGAAGTCATTTTGGGGATGGACTTCATGAAGGCGAAAGGATTAGTCTTCGATTTTGGATGTGGAATCCTAAAGGTTAATAATGTTGAGATGCCACTACTTGTGAATGAGGCGCAGTCAACAGATATTGGCAGCGATGAGAAACTATGCAGTGCAGAGGAAAATCCAGAAGCACCATCCAAACAGATGAGGGAGAGAACTGAGAAACGACAACCGACGCAGACGTTTAAACAAACGCCGAAAGTTAAAAAGAAACAGGTCCAAGTCCATAACGAAGTGAGCGATGTAAAAGAGGTGGTTCAAATAGCTGCAAACGGGGACGAATCGAAGCTGAAAATGAGAATGGTTCGGAGACATGGCAATGTGAAACACTCAAAGGGAAAAGATAAGGAGGACTTTAGAGATAACGAGAATCCATACTCATCACGGTGGGCGGACATAGAACAAAGTAATGGCCAAGGACTTAGAAAGAAAACAGAAGTAATTCTAAACCGCCTGGGAAAAAGAAAAAAAATGTTTGGATTCAACAATTGGAGGAGAGATCTAGATCCTGTTCGGGACGAACAGGCTTAAGTGGAGGGTAATGTTACGAATACAGAAAAATCTAGACGATTACGGTCACTTCCAAGAAAATCAAATCACAACAAAACACAACAACAAATGAATGAAATGAATAGTGTTGTTGTTGTTGTACATATTCTTAGAATTAAGGTCAACATAAATAAATGATTTTATGAATTAAATGAACGTAACGTAAAATAATCGAATATTCTACTATTTTCTCAAGGTTTCTAAAAAGTGACCTAGAATTTTCTAGAAATTAAGCAAAACAGTATATAAGAAATTGTCTGTTGTAGATTAAGAATTAGTTTTATTTTAAACTTGCGATAGTGAAGTTAAAATTATAAAAGTGATTTTTAAATTAGTTTTTGTGTAAAATTATAAGTGAATAAAGTTATAAGTGTTATTGAGTAGAAATAATTTGTGTATTATTTTGAACGTTGTGTTACTGGAAATTTCTACAATAAACCGTTGGAGTTTCTGAAGCTGTTCCAAGAATATTCTAGTTAGGAATATTGTTTGCTGTATTGTTTTCTTGTTGTTGTGGAACTAATCAGTGATCGAACTCAGAAAGAGGTTGGGAATTGCGTTTATTGAATTGTGAGATAGGCTAATTCGAAGGAAGTTTGGAAAAACGTAACAATATATTTAATTTTCACATAAACACAACGCGAGGCTTGTCTCATACAAAAATCGGGTAACTTTTAGGGTTATTTTGTTTACTATAGTTTCACGTTTGATTTCTAGAAATTCGGGTATTTAAGATAGATAATCTCATGAACGTATTATTCCAAATCGGGCCAGTCATTTTTTAAAGTAGATTTAGAGATATTTAAATTTTTCTAAATTTGACTGCTACCGGACTGACCAGAGTAACAAAGTAATATTCGAAATTTACTAAAACCTTGAAAAATCTCGTAGAATCTTGCAATGGCACATATCTTTTTTGTATTAAATCCCTTAAATAACTTTTAAGATTAACTGTTACTGTGTAATACGGTGAGAACTATCTCAATCTTCAAAACAGACTTTTGATGTTTTAATTACGTTATGTTACTTAAACTAAATCATTTGTCGGTAGTTTTACTTAACAGTATATATTTTCAGAGAAACCAACAAACAATTGAAACAAAAATATGACAATTTTTGCCTATAAAACCTGAAAACGCTAAAATGCTACCAGGGGACGCCAGGGGATTGATGAAAAAGACATAAATTTCAGGTTATAATTACAACTAATGTTTCTTTCGGTTTTTTCGAATATCACCAAGCTGCATTTTAACAAATCAAAGGTAACTGTGTTCGAAACAAAATAAAATTCAAGTTGACAAGGAAATAACGACTCTCCAGGGTACTGATATTTTGACTGGATCGGAACGTGTATACACGTTAACAACGACTCTAGCACTGGCATAGTAATAGCGGCCCTCAAATGTCGCGGTCTGTCGCTAACTTTACTACCAACGCTAAAATTTAACTGAGATTTGAACTTGAGTCGGTGATATTTACCGAGAATTTCAAATTTGAAAGACACACAAGAGACTGACGACAAAAACTGATGACAAAGTTTGTTATTATTTTCTAATAACCTTGACATTACATTATTAAAGTTGTGATATACATTACTAAGTACATTACAGGTTGTAATAAAATATGTAGTAAGTTTCCTTAAATTAATAGTAATATATAATATACAGCCAATTTATTGCGCGTTTTCGCGGTTGTGACATGCCAGGGGACTGACAATTTGAGGTTATATTGTGCTATTTAACATATTTGTATATAAAATAAATAACTGAAATTGGGTGACCAAATAAAGACTTTTAATTCTTTTGAAATAAAATGAAATATCAACACAATATAATAAAACTTGATATCTATTGACTGATGACATGGAGTTACCCGATTTTTGTAGAATCACCCATATCTATATATAAATACGTAAGCACTATTTTTGTGGTACAATTTCAAAATAATTGCCCCAACAAAAGTGTGGTAATATGTATATTGTTGGAAAGGTCTTGAGTAGTAGATGTGCCGAAAATTATTTTTTTTTTAAATTTCGACGATATTTTGAGAAAAATGTCATAGGAGTATTTTGAGTGTTCGGTTTTGTTTTGTTCAAGTTATTTGTTTCACAGTTCAAAATCAATCTATCTATATCTATATATAATTATAAATACGTAAGCACCATTTTTGTGGTACAGTTTCAAAATTTTTGCCCTAACAAAAGTGTGGCAATATGTATATCGTTGGAAAGGTCTTGAGTAGTAGATGTGCCGAAAAACACTTTTTTTGAGTGAGAAAAAATGGGAAAATGTCATTGGACTATTTTTTTGAGTTTTTTGTTCGGTTATTTTGTTTTTTTTTTCAAGTTATTTGTTTCATAGTTCAAAATCAATCTTTATCTGGGTAGTTCTACAAACATAGGAATTTTGGACGGCTCTGATTATTTCGTATATTAAAATGAAAAAAAAAAATTTTTCAAACGAAATTTGTAAACCTTAACTATGTCTAGCTGGTCACCCAAAATAAACCCGTTTCAAAATATATTTCTTACAAAAAAAATTATTCAAAACGTCAAATTCTCAGTCCCCTGGCGTGTCCCACCTTGAAAGTCAAAACTGGTTAACTAAATAATCAATGATTCTAAGTGTGTAGAGACAAATTTACACTGTAGTAATAACTTTGAATAATGATGCTTTAATAATGTGTAAATAATCATAACATTACTCTTTATTTCATATAAGATATATCCTATTAAAGTTTGTCCCACGAATTTGTTATTATTCTCCTGCCCAATCAAAACACATTGAAAATATTGGAAATTCATATTTCTATCAAGTTATCGCTCGTCACAGGAATTAATTAAAGTTCAATAAATATAATATTGCAAGTGTTTTACTTAGTCCGAGGTTTTATCAATGAAAACAGTCATCATTACTAGCAAGATCGTGTGTTGCCCAGTCAAATTATCAGTCCCCTGGCAAGTATTTTCGTAAAAAGTATTTTAATTACAGGTAATTTTGTAGTTTTATACGTCGTGCATATGTATTGCCTTGGTATAGAATAGGATCAGTTCAAATAGTGCACTCACTACTACATCATTTTCCTGATGTCCAAAAAATGCGTTCGTAAAAATATTCTATGTTTATACTTACCTATACGTAGTTATAACGCAGAGAAGCGATAACTAAAGTATATTTGAAATTTCGCAAACTGTCAGGACAAATAGGACATATCTTAATTGGAAAATCATATATGATTCTGATCGGTCCGGCATTTACTACTAGGGATGAGATAGGTGATCGCACTTCAGGCCTGATCAGGACAAACAGGTTGTGCCCTATTAGGGAAATCAGTTTACGATGAATTAGAACTAACCATACTACACCCTGATCCGGCCCGGATCATAATAGGTCCATTTAGATGACCAACTTAAGTTGCGTGTTACTAAGCTGGAACTTAATATCAAGTTTCATTCCAATAATAGTAGTTACAAAAATCCCATTAAATTGGTTATGTTATTAATTCGATATTAAATTAAAAAAGTCCGAGCGGCAGGTATATCGGCTAGAAATAGGTAGATTTCGGGATCAGATAGTTATGTACGCAATTAGAATCGGATTTATCAGATTACTTCATAAAAAACACTAATTGAAAACAGAAGTATTAAACAAACTTTAAAAATAAACATTATTTTATACAGTTTTTGAGCTCTAGGCACTTAACCTATACCCCGATATGGCCAATTGTCAAACATATTTAGCAACGCAACATACCCAGAAAATATTTTTAGCGTAAGTGAAAAAATGCGACCGTGAGAGTGCCGCTAAATGCCGTTGTACTTCACGCATATTATTGCAGATAGCTAAAGAACCTTTTATTGCAGATGTCTGGTTTTTTAAAAAATGATAGAAATATGTTCAAATAATTAATATTTATAAATTTTGTTTACACATTTTGCCCCAAACCGCCGTTATAACGCTTTGTTTTTGACAGTTTTAAGGCTCTAGACTCTTAACCTGTAACCGGATATGGCCAGTTGTCGAACTTATCCAAGAGATTGTTTGCCGCAACACGCTCAGAAAAAATTTTTGGTCTAGGTTGAAAACGGCGACCGTGAGAGTGCCGCTAAATTCCGTTATACCTCATATCGTTATATATATATATATATATATATATATATATATATATATATATATATATATATATATATATATATATATATATATATATATATATATATATATATATATTATATATATATATATATATATATATATATTATATATATATATATATATATATATATATATATATATATATATATATATATATATATATATATATATATATACATAAATATATATATATATATATATATATATATATATATATATATATATATATATATATATACATAATTTTTTTTTTTGTTTTTCCGTCTCCGCTTTACATATATGGTCGTTTGGCATCAAAATTTCGAAATTCCGAAATTCCGAGATGACGGACATTGCAATAGGTAGATTTTTATATGAAATCTACCTAAAACATACATATAGTTCTTAAAATAAAAAGAAATAAAACATTTAAAGACCCATATGTTTTATTTCTTTTTATTTTAAGAACTATGTATGTTTTTTAATTAAATATCGAATTAATAAAATAAATTAAATAAAACTAACCAATATAATTAGAAATTTCCTAAATAAAATAAATAAACAAAAACAGTTAAAGATAAAAAATAATAATATAGTAACAAAATAATATTAAAAACTAACAAATATATAATAAGAAATTTAATTATAAATATTACATAAATTGGATTGCTAGTCCGTGTTGTAATGTAATCATCTTAAATAAATAAATAAATTGGATTTGTGAAATTATCATTTATTGTTTAAATTTTTGTGCTCCCAGAAAAATAGTGATATATTTAAGTTATACTTTTTTTAAAATAACTAAGTGTTGTGTTATAGGAATTACAATATGTGTCACAACAACACATGGATACTTTTTAAGACCTAGGTCCCACAACAAAATGCGGTCTGAGGTGTTGATGAACGCTTTTTTAAAACTTTTGTGGATTGAACGCCCTCGAAACTATTGATTTGGACAAAGCATACGATTAGTACAATGTACAAACAAAGAAATCTCTCTGCATTCTGTCACTATGACAGTGAGTGGTCTTAACAGTTCGATTGTTTGCACAAACCGATTGACGAGTAAAACCGAGACAAAATATGTTTGAGGCATAATGGATATTATTTCATCCGAGCACTGGTGGTGTCGATATTTATAAAGAAACAACGAGATCAGCAACAATGCGACGATGTTGTGGGGATATATTATTAAGATTTAATGTTAAATTTTGATCACCAACCATTTGTATAGCAC
>CAVNZG010000004.1:0-70648 GCA_963693315.1 Diogma glabrata
TTGCTTATTTTTGTCATATGATTTTTAAATACTTCTGATAGATTTAAAACCCCTTTTTTATTTAAATATACATATAATATGTGTTGTCTTAGGTTTAAATAAAGGGATTTTATTTTTAAACATTAAATATTTTGTTAGTGAAAATACTTTTAGCCATGGAAATTAGCTATATTAGCAAGCGCTGGAAAAAACAAAACTCGATATTTCTTTTTCCTTTGAAAAATTTAAAACATACCATTGAAATTTAAAAATTGATAATCGACAATAAAATTGAATACTAAAATTAAATTAATAGAAATAAAATTAATTAATAGAAACACAACCATAAAACTTAATAGTCAGGTAATTTTCAGGACAGGTCTTAAAATCAGGTAATTTTTACTCTGTACATAGCTAATAAATCGATTGTGATATCAATAACCATGATAACAGTTTTCGTAGTAGTTTTCGCACTACACTTTATTCACTGCCCGATATTGAAAGTTCTTGTGTTTGAGTCAATTTTTTAAATTCGAATTTGTATGTAATTAAATCAAAATGTTCACAATCGATGTCTTTTAGCGTGACTAGAGAGCCCTTTTATAATGAAATTGCTTTATTTGTTTTCTATAGAGACTTTTTTGAAAAACGTGAAAAAATCTTTGCAAATATCATGAGATTAAATTATATGGCTTTTGTAATTTGTAATGTTTGTAATAATTTTGCGTACCACCTTCCTTTAAATTTTAATGATCTCTTTTTCTAAGATTATTTTAGAAAAATCTGTAGGTTAACTATCAATTAACGTATAAAATGAACGATTAGAACTGGTATAATTCATTCTATGTTATACTATGCATCTGCATTGCCAATAGTTTCGTTTAGTTTTCTTAACTTAATCCATACTATCATTTTTAAAATTTTTGAGTTTTTGTGTTTTTTACAGGTTATGAGAATTTTGCTTAACCTGATGTCCATTGCAAATGCATAAGTTTCTGTATATTTAAAGATAATTCTAAACTTTTTATATATATTTATTAAACAACTAGATTTAATCAAACATAGAAAATCAACCGAAAACTATTTGCAAGTTGCAACTGCAATTAAAAGTTATGAGTTTTACAATGGAATTCACTCCGATGAATATTTTGAAATTATATGGTATTTTCCAGTAATCTTAATAATGCCGTAAATATGTAAACATGTGAGCAACTTGCAGTACTATTAAGTGTGTTTTCTTCTATATCGGAGAGTTCGGAGCGATAAAATAAAATCTGTATCAGATATATCGTATAATTTTTTCCTCCGATAATTTACTGTCAGATATAAAATATATTTTCTGTTTTTTCCACAAAAAAAATAAAACATAATTTATTAAATAAATCTAAATTTTATTAAATAATTTATTTAAATTTGTTTTTAATCGAAACTTTACCTTCAATTTTTTAAATTTATTCTTTAAACGATGATTTCCAGTCGGTAAAAACAAATATCTGGAAATATCTGTAAAAGTTGTCAGAGAGAAAATATATGATCTGAGATATATCCGAGAATGATAAAAAACACGGAACAGATATATAAGATATATCCGAGAATGCAAAAAACGCAGATAATTTTTTTGACTTTTTGACGTTTAAAATATCTCTCCAATCTCTCCGATATAGAAAAAAAAACACACTCATTATTACGGGTTGTTATTACTTCTGATGCAATTTTTACGTTCATGCGTGATCTCTAAAGTCACACCCTCAACCCTCTAATTATGTATGTTTGCTTTCACGCAAGAGATGAAACCGTTTACGAAATTTTAAGTTATTTTGTTGGTTAACGTAAGCAAAAAGTTAAAAAGAATTGTAATTGTAATAAGTGACTAAAATTCATACCAACATTTTCGTCTTTTCTTCACTATATTTTTAATTGTGTTAAGTCATGCATTGTATCGAAAAAGAAAAAAATGGTACATACCCCAAACTTGATTTTATGGTTTTGGACCATCCTCTATCTATATGGCGAAAAATATTAACGACTCTGATGCATAGGTCTTCACCAAAGTCTTAACCTATTTGGTATTCACCAAAGCTTTGTAAACAAAATAAGCCTGTTCTGCATGTTAGGGCGGCTTGGAGCGGCTGTTTTGGATCAAGTGGCTTGGTAGATAAACGTGTAAAAATGTTTTCTGGTCACCTTAAGATTAGAACGAATAAATTCACGAGGATTGAGAGAGGATTTGCTACCTACGTGTACGTGTTACATATAACAATATTTCTCTTATTGCCGTGCATGCACCTACTGAAGCTAAGACCGTCGACTATAAGGATAAAGGCTACATAGCACTGGAAGAGGTTATGAAACAAACACCAACACGCGACTTCATTATGGTTCTTGGTGACTTTAATGGACAGGTTGGAAGAGATATCTCTTATGGAAATGTGGTGGGTCCCAACAGCCTGCATTTGAATTCGAATGATAATGGTGAGAGAATGACTGAGTTTGCATTATCAAATAATTTGAGAATTGCCAGTACGTTCTTTCCGCATCGATCGATTCATAAACAAACTTGGGTCTCACCGAATGGAAACACTCGAAATCAAATTGATCACGTTCTAGTAACAGCACGTTTCTTTTCGAGCGTTCGGGATGTGCGATCCTTTAGAGGTGCATACATTGGAAGTGATCACTTCCTTGTATGTGCAACGATAAGGTTCCACTTCCCAAATCCAGGCATTCCAAAATTCAATCAACGGAAACGTTTTAACATCTCATCATTAAAGAATGCTGAAACAGAAGAGAGATATCAAATCCATATTGCCGAAACATTGGAGAAATCAGAAACCATTAATGGAGACGTCGATAAGTCATGGTATTTGCTCAAAGATGCTGTTTTAAGCGCTGCTGAGGGAATACTTGGACGACCACAGAACCACTCCCAGAAGCCATGGATGGATCAAGCATGCCTTGACGCTATTCAATACAAAAGAGATTGCTATCTGAAGTGTCTACAAGGACGCAACACCAGGTCCACGAAGGAGAAATATAAACTGGCAAGACAAGCCGTTACAAAGCTATGTAGTCGAACGAAGAGAGAATGGTGGAAGAAACAGCGTGAGGAGATTGAAAGCTTCAATAAGGAACATCAATCGCGTAACTTCTTTCAACAGGTTAAAACCTTAAAGAAGGGCCCTGAAACTAGACTGACTGCTATTCAAAATGAAGATGGGGAGCTACAAGTAGACCTTAAAAATATTTTATATACTTGGGCAGCTTATTTTGAGAATCTTCTCAACTTAAGTGACCAGCAATAAGTCGGGCGACGAGCAAAGCTTATTCGTGCGTCAAAGGTACATGTAGACGAACCCACCAAAGAGGAATTCGATGCGGCGCTGTCAAAATTAAAATGCAATAAAGCACCTGGTATCGACGATATAACATCCGAAATGATTGTACATGGTGGCGAAACTATCCTTAAGATTGTTTGAACTTGTTCAAATGATCTGGAGGACTGAAACCATGCCACAGGACTGGAACACAGCTATGCTGATACCAATCCATAAAAAGGGTAATCGCCTACAATGTGCATACTACAGAGGAATCGCTCTCCTTTGCACAGCATATAAGATCTTTTCCTACATTTTGCTATCCAAAATCAATCCTTTCGCTGAACAACTGTTTGGAGAATATCACTGTGACTTTCGGCGGGGCCGAGGTACTACCGATGCACTTTTCTCGATAAGGATGATTTTGGAAAAGTGTCGGGAGTTCAACATACCTGTGCACCAGCTTTTCATTGATTTCAGGCAGGCCTACGACTCTCTCGAACGAGAGACTCTATGGTCTGCTCTGGTGTCAATGGGAATTCCTGGTAAACTGGTATCACTATGCAAAATGACAGTACAGAACTCTCAATGCTGTGTACTAGTAGAAAACGAAATATCAAAGTTTTTTAAAGTCGACTCCGGATTGTCAATAAACTCAGTACAGATGATTGCTTACGCTGATGATGTTGTCATCCTCGGCCGAAGTGAAGCTGTTATGTGTGAGACTTTCAAGTCGCTTGAGAGTGGTGCTAGGAAAATTGGTCTGCAAATTAACTACAGTAAAACCAAACATATGAATGTTTCAAGAGAGGCTGAGAAGAAAGATTTGATGTGCGGCGATGAACGAATTGAGGGAGTTGAATCTTTTAAATATTTGGGATCAGTGCTTGACTCAAACAACAGCATACTTACAGATATAAAAGCTCGAATCGCTGCAGGCAATCGAACTTTCTACTCAATTAAACCTCTCCTTGGATCACCTATGTATCAACTAACACCAAGCTCAAGTTATACAAGACATTGATTAGACCGGTTGTGATGTATGCGTCACAAACGTGGACCCTTAAACAAAATGACGAATCACATTTTTCTGTATTTTTGGTCCCACTTAAGACAGACGATGGAGAGTACAGAACCCGGTATAACTTTGAGATTAGGGACCTTCTTGAGGCTCTAGATATAATAGGTTGTATCCGTTCAAATAGGATTTCTTGGTTTGGGTATGTTTTACGAGCCGATTCGCAGTCTGAAATGATTAAAAAAAAGTACGTTAGTACCCCAAGGAGTGGTAGACCGCGAGGTAGACCACGACTGCAATGGAAGACGGACGTAATAAACGGCCTTAAGAAAGTCGGCTGCCATGGTAATTATGTTGCTCTTGCGAATGACCGTGGTGAATATTCGAAGCTGATTAGCTTGCCAACGCTCCTACATAAGGCATGAACGCCGGAAAAAAAATTAGTAAACCGACATCAAAAAAGGGCAAACAAAAAATATTAAATAGATATAATAATTTGATTGAATCACTAAAATTAATTATTCAAAGGGCCCATTTGTTTTTTGTATAATGCACAATGCACATCATATGCATGACATGTACTATGGACAATTTCGTGTACGGGGATTTAGTAACATGCACAATAAAGTCACATTATAAGCATTTTTTTCAAAATTATTTTTTTGCTAATATATTTATTGATAATTAATTTATTTTATTTCATTAAATTAATTTATTTATTTATTTAATATATTTGTTTTTAAGAGTACTTTTAATAAATTAATTTTAGATTAATTTAAAACAATGGATGAGGAATGGGTGGAAGATACACCAAAAAATACAAATATAATTCATCCAAGAATTCACACACTCTTGGAAAATTTTTCAATTTTTCATTCGTTTACTCATTTGATTGAAACGAATGCAAAAGCAATAAAATTTTTGGAAGAAGTGGAACTTCTTCCATCGCAACAAACAGCACCGCCTCAGTGCTGTGCTTATGATATGAAAGTCGAACAAAAAGCTAAAAGTAAATTAGGTTGGCAATGGCGCTGTTCTACCGTTAGACATAGAAATTCTCAGTCATGTCGAAAAACTATAAACCCTAGTGTCGGCACATTTTTTGATGGCACCAATTGTAGACTGGAAATTCGCGAAGTTTTAGCTATAGTGATCATGTTTGTTTTGAAGAAAACATATACCGAAACTCATGTTAATCTTGAATTCTGGCGAAAAGACACACGTGAACACTTCATTCTAAGCAAAACAATGGTCAATGACTATTTCAGTTATTGTCGAGAAATCGCTCAGATAATTAATTCACACGATTTTAGCATCCTTGGTGGTCTAGGAAAAACTATTCAAATCGATGAAACGTTTTTGACCAAGAGAAAATATCACAAAGGTCGGGTAACAAACCAAATGTCAATGACAATACTGGGGATTTATTGTAAGGAAGATAAATCATGCTTGTTTTTCCAAGTAAATAAAAGTAAGGAGAAAATTTGGCCCTACCTCTCGCGTTTCATACATAGCGATACAAGTATTTTATGTACTGATAGTGCAAAACAGTATCATGGGGTGAATAAAATATTTTCAGAAATAACTAAACATTTAAAAACAAATCACAGTACGGGAGAGTATGTGTCAAAGGATGATCAGAGAAATACTATAAACGATCTCGAGAACCAAAACCGTTTACTCAAAAAATCTATCATATGTCGGAAAACACCAAAATTGGTTCACGAATACATCTCTTTGCATCTTTATCGGAGAGAACATTTAGAAAAACAATATAAAAATCACATCGGATCGCAAATCATGCAATTTTTGGAAGATATACGAAAAGTTTATCCAGCATTCATTAACGGCAAGTGCGAAAAACCACTTGAATTACTTAGTTTAGACCGGCCAACAGTGGAATCAGAAAACTTAGAAGAGCATATTCCATCAAAGAAACGACAACGTTTCGAAACGATAGACGATGAAATCGAAAACGCTTCCGAAAATTCAGAAGATGAAGTCTTAGAAGAAGACACAATTTAAAAATACTAGAGCAGCAGGGTGCATATGTTATGTAATGGTTAATGGAGTATACACATACATATATACATATGGATTCACAAACCATACACATATACACATGAGACTAATGTTTTGTTTTATATATACGTGTATTAAAATATTTATAAAATATTTAAAAGATATAGATATTATTATTAATTATAAAGATAGATATTATTATTAATTATCCGGCATACGCAGTACAAAATTATTAAAAATGTTAAAAAATGAAATAAGAATATATAAAAATTAGGAAATAAAAATAATTTAATTTATAAAATTGGAATTAGTTGGTGTATTATATTATTATATACTACTTGCTGTTATTAAAAAGATTCTGTTTTGTTATTTTTCTGTAAAAAATGTTTTTATTTATGAAACCAATTTTTTATTATCTATTAAAAGATAATATTAGCATATAACTATATAAAAACCATTAACAATGTAAAATATATGATTAACAATAAATGACTATACATAATTGTTTTTTTAACATATAATACTAAATTTGAGTTGTAAGCAAATATTTTAACGAGTAATCCCGAAAGAATAACTAAATATTTGGGCATAGTAACGAATGTCTCCATTCAAATAGGTAATTGTTTTTGTTATATCATCCGATTTTGTTATATCATCACGATATATATTATATTTTTTCCATTTATCCACTTAAATAAGTCGATGATTTTATCAATTCAAATTGTTTTAAGGTCCCATTGAATCTTTTGCAATAACTGTAACTAAAGAAATGTCGTTTACAACTCCTGTATTAGGAATGGAGTTTGGATTTCTTTTGTTACAAGACTAGTACGTAAAACGCTAGAAGGAGTATTCTAGTGCCAAACTGGAAGTGCAAAATTTAATGTGTTAAATAAAAATGGTTTACACACATATCAAAAAAATTGGTTAAGGTTGATTAGTGATTACTCTTTAGAATAGGCTAGAAATTAAATGTTTTTACATAAATTTTTTAGAAACAAAATAGCTTAACGGGCGAAGGCCGAAATATGATGAGTTTAATTTTTTCCGATAGTATTCTTAAAAGTACCTTTGTAATTTATTCCTGATAGGAGATGTAATGAGAATTTTCAATCAATATTCACATTTTATTGAAAGAAGCTTAATATTAAATCCCAAAACAATTTTTTGTTAGCTACATTTCATTTGATTATCAGTAAGCTTATAGCTTAGCTCAAGTGTATAGTCATCTATTTGATTATGTTATATATAAAAAACATAGTTCGCATAGCTTAGCTCAAGTGTATAGCGGGCCTTAATGTTAGATTTTAACAATACTATCATTAGTAAAGTACTTAATATTTAAAAAATCAAAATACTTTATTTTAACCTAATAACACATATTATATGAGTATTTAATTAAGAAAAGGGCTTTAAATTTAAATGAAGTATTTAAAAATCATATAACAAAAATAAGCAATTTTTTGGTGCATTTTTAGTACATAAAATTTATATTTGCAAAATTTGAATATTTGAATACCAGTATTTAGTACTTGACCCAATTTTAAATGTCAGCTGTTGTTTTTATATTTTCATGTGACAACCGTTATTAGTTATTGACTACAATTATTTGGTTTGCTCCTTCCAAGGAGTCCTCCTTCCAATATTAGTTTTTATATATTTTTTAAATTACTTAAACTATCGGTTATATTAAAACAACAAATAACTAATTATTTTTTATATATTTATTAAAATTAGATCAACAAACGTTAAGTAACAAACCTCAATATAATGAAGATGATTTTAAACGTTCAAAATATATGAATATTTTTGTTTTAAAACATTTAAACTATTTTACATAACTACCAGGTATGTGATAGACTTATATATTGGTTAAAATGTTGAAAATTTTGATGGAATTACTATTAAAATTAGAAATTTCCTGAACAATGAAAAACGAATGTCAAAGTTTTTTTGTATGAAATTTTTTTTTTCAAATGCCTATATCTCGTGAACCAAGAAGCTCACAAATTTTTGGTAGAACAATTTTTGCTTGTTTTATCGATCTAAAAAAAAAAAAAAAAAAATTAGGCCGTGCCACACTTATCATAGTCGTGCCCCAGCGTTGGTTAAAAACACTGTTTTTTTTAAAAAAAACAAAAAAAACTGTTTTTTTTTGTTTAAAACGCGTTTTTTATTGTTTAAAACAGTTTTTTTTGTTTTTTTTTGTGTTTTTTTTGTTTTTTTTGTGTTTTTTTTGTTTTGAATATGTTTTATGCTACGAATATTCGTTTTTGTTGGTTTTAAATGAAAATATGTAATTGGAGTGAATAAACTCCAAAGAAATTAAGTATCCTAAATATTCTCAGATTATTAAAGATTTTCAAGATTTCCATGGTTCTCTAGATTATCTGAAAATT
The DNA here is from genome assembly GCA_963693315.1 of Diogma glabrata. Lineage (NCBI taxonomy): Eukaryota > Metazoa > Arthropoda > Insecta > Diptera > Cylindrotomidae > Diogma > Diogma glabrata. The sequence goes on from CAVNZG010000004.1 coordinate 8,733, forward strand.
TTTTAAAATTTTAATGACGTTTAAGGTGCTAAAATGTTTCTTAAGATTATCAAATGTATTAAAAACGGTAAAACACGACATTGCACAACAGTTATATTGAATAGCAAATAAGCAGCATTGCAATATTTAAAAAAAAACAATTTTTGTTTAAAACATTGTTTTTTTTAAAAAAAACAATTTGTTTTAAACACTGTTTTAAACAGTGTTTAAAACAAAAGTGTTTAAAACAAACCAACTCTGGTTGTAGCACAGATTATCCCATCATCAACTATTTCGGTGTATTTAATTTATTTACAAAGTAATGCAAAAATTAAATTGTTTTGTTGTTGATTCTCAAGGTAAAATATATAATATTAAATATTTTACCTTGCTGAGTCACAATAAAGATAGTTTAGTTTGGGTTTTATTTTTGTAAATAAATTTTAAATGTTTTTACGTAAATAAATAGGAAGTTGATGATGTTGGAAATCTTCGCTACAACTAATGTTAATGGTAAACATGTTTACAAATATTTAGTTTTAATAAAAAAATATATATAAGTTAAAAAGTTAGATTTTAGGAGTAGTTAAAATAAGTCAGTCGGTCAGTAAATCAATATTATTAAGTGAGTTAAATACGTATTTCTGAAAGTCGGAAAGTAATTATTCCAAAAAAAAATGTTAGTAAAGCGTTTCTTTTAGTAAAAATCGGTTATTCAAAAGAAAATAACGGTTAGTTATATAATATAAGTAAAAGTTAAGTTCCAAGTTTAAGTCGGTTGATCAAAATTAAGAACAGTTAGTTATAATAAAGTAAAAGTTTTAAGTTTACTTCAATTTACCTTAATTTACTTTAATTTTAAGTTTACTTAAAGTTATAAAAAGATTTTCCAACAGTATTATTATAGTTTAAGAAAATCTAAAACAAAAAAAATAATAAGTAATAATAAAAAGATTAATGTGTTTATGAACAGTTATTTGTGTTTTTAAATTAAAATAGTTAAAGTTTCCCTCGTGTGAAATTCATGTGGTTACAACAGTGGTATCGGAGGTTCATTGCGAGGTATTCGACATTATCAGCTCCTTTAACCGATCTTTTGAAAAAAAATCAAAAATTTTGTTGGAATGAAAGCGTCCAGGCTGCGTTTGATGCATTGTACTTTCAACTCCTGATTTTAAAAGACTATTTTTTTTTGCAGTGCGACGCTAGCACCAGTGGTATTGGGTGTGTATTATTCCAACGCACTGATGAGGGAGACGAACACCCTATCGCATTTTACTCTCAAAAACTTAATCGTGCGCAGAAAAACTATAGCGTGACTGAGCTCGAATGCTTAGTGGCGGTATTAAGCATAAAAAAATTTAGAGCTTATATCGAAGGTCTGCAGTTTACTGTCATCACTGACCATGCGAGTTTAAAGTGGCTAAAAGAACAACGGGATCTTTCCGGGCGCTTGGCGAGATGGAGTCTAAAGCTTCAAGCGTTTAATTTTACTGTTGAGCATCGGAAAGGAATCCAAAATATCGTCCCGGATGCCCTCTCTCGCATGTACATCGATGAAATGTGCAACTTCGATAAAATGAATCGTATTGATGATACTAATCTCCCACCGCTACACATAGATCTAGCTGATTCGTCTTTTGATGAACCAGAGTATAAACAGCGGATTAAAGAAATGTTAGGTAATAATAAAACAAACATCCAAGCTTTCAATGAACGACTGTACATAAATTTGGCTTCGGGATTGTCCTACTTAGACACCGATGTTTCCCAATGGAAGCTGATAGTTCCTCACAAACTGACTACCACTCTCATACAACAGGCTCATAATCCACCATCATCAGCTCATCAAGGGGTAGCAAGAGTTCTTGATCGGATAAAACGACAATACTTTTGGCAAAATATGGCTAAGGATATAAAATTATATATCCAAAACTGTGATATTTGTAAGATGTCGAAGGCCACAAACTGTATAACGAAACCTCCAATGGGTAACTTTGTCGAAGTGTTACGTCCATGGCAGCGAATCTACGTTGACTTTTTGGGACCGTATCCAATGTCTAAAAGCGGGTTTACGACCATTATCGTTGTTTTAGACAAATTCTCCAGATTTGTAATAGCAAAACCAATTCGTCAAGCTACCACCGAAGCTTTATGCAGATTTCTGGAGCGGGACTTATTTCTAAAGTTTTCGGTTCCTGAAGTGATCTTCACTGATAACGGTAAACAATTTGCCTCACATATGCTTTCTGGTTTGCTTTCGAAGTATGGAGTAGATCATGTTTTTACCCCAAAGTATTCACCTCAAGCGAACGCTTCTGAGCGAGTAAACCGTTCGATTCTCGCAGCTCTTCGTTCATACATCAAAGATAACCACCAGAATTGAGACAGACACTTGGATGAAGTTCTTAGTTGTCTTCGTAACGTTAAACACGAATCAACCGGTTTTTCCCCACACTTTCTAGTGTTTGGATAGCACATGCTTTGCCATGGTTCCGATTACCATCTCATGAGAGAGAAAAATAATTTAGGTGGAAGCTATTTCGCCGTGACATCTAAACCTGAAATGTTGTCAATTATTCATGAAAGAGTTTTCGAAAATTTAAAAAAGGCATACTATCAGAACCGATCTAGATATAACCTACGCTGTCGTCCTCGTCAGTTTGTAGCACAACAAGAAGTTTTTGTTAGAAACTTTACACAGAGCGAAGCTTCCAAGAAATTCACGTCCAAATTTGCACCAAAATTTCAAAAGGCTCGGATTCGTAAGCCCGTTGGTAATGTTGCCTATGAGGTAGAGGATTTGCAGGGCAAAAGTCTAGGGTTGTATCATTTAAAAGATATCAAGGGTTAATAAAATTGTAAAGCCCGGCCTAAAGAATTCTCAGGGTTATGGGTCGTCCCCACGATTTGTAACCAATTTTAAATATCCGTAAAATCGGTTCCACTTTTCCCCATTGTGAACTTGAATCAGTTCTTCTTTTATGGTTGTCCAATGAATTATCTGAACACCTTTCCTTAACATAATTAGCTATCATAATTCTCTCATTACTTTCACGAAAACTACATTTGAAGTAACTTGGTTTTTTTTACAATCGTTATTGCAAGTAACATTTAAGTCCGGCCTAATTATTATTAAATAAAATGTAAACATGAATAGGGCAATAAAATATAATTCAAGTTAGTACGGTAGAATCTTATATCATCTAAAATAAATATTATAATTCATTTTCATGTTATAACTTAATGGTGAAAGGTGTTTATTAACCAAGTCAATTTCCAATAAATTAAAATTCAAAATAAAACCAATATATAGGAATTGTATTCCTAATAATATTTTTAATTTTCACTAAGTTTAACTTAATTGAAAAGTTTTGCCAAGTTTCTCTATAGTCAAATCAAATAGTTAATAGTTTTGCTCAGTGTATGTGTTATGTTGAGAAAGAATCTATCGGTAATTACGGTAAGCCAAGTAAGCTTTTATTACATTAGTTTTTTTGAACGGTATGTAACCACCCTATGTTTCTATGTATCATTAGAATTGGTTGCAAGGTCAGGTACCATCCAAGCCAAATATAAGTTGTCGGGGTCAATAACGAATCAGTAGATACTAAAGAAACTAAGGAATTATAGTGGAAGAATAGTTTTGATGCGTTTGCTGCATATCGATAAAGTTGAGGTGATTATGCCCGAGTTCAACAATCGGTTGATCGAAAAAACAAAAAATAAGTTTTCGAATGAAATCTTAATAGCATCCTACCAAACAAGATTTATTTCATCAAGGTCTATCGAACTTAAGTTTTGTACTGTTCTTGTTAAAATTGCTGTTGTATTAATTAGGCTAAGTGTCAATCGATTAATTTTTCTTATTAATTTGTTTTGTGTTTAAAGAAAATTAGAATTAACCATAAATTTTAAACTAACGTGATTTTTCTAGATGAGTAGGGTGGCAGCTAAAAGCTTTTAGATGTCAACGCTAACTCAGGTAAGCTTAGTGTAATGTTAATTATTATTTATTTATAAGCAAATAACTAATTTCCTAGATAATTTACATAATTTTGATAATTCATTTATTAGTTAAAGCATGTTGAGTTCATTTAATAGCCTAAATTATACTTTTGAGTTTTTTTTTGTGAATATATAGTAACCATTATGTTCTTAAAATAAATCTTTTATTGAGTCATGGGTGATTGAAGTGTCAGTTGCGTGTTTTCCTCCTTTAAAACATGTAGATTCGCAGTGTATTGGTGTGATGTGACGTGTGACAAGTTTACAATTTTATTTATCGGTTTAGTTTTCTTTTACAGTGCAGCATACATTATATCATGTGAGCCATTGACCAAAATCCACCCCAATTCTCCCCTGTTGTCTAGCGGGTCAAATAATGTATTAGGCTCATATGATCTGTTAAGATTACCGTTATTATATAACGGATAACCTTACAATATATATATATATATATATATATATATATATATATATATATATATATATATATATATATATATATATATATATATATATATATATATATATATATATATATATATATATATATATATATATATATATATATATATATATATATATATAAATTTTTTTTTTTTGTTTTTTCGTCTCCGCTTATCATATATAGTCGTTTGGCACAAACATTTTTCCGAAATTCCGAGATGAAGCCCATTGCAATAGTAGATTTTTATATGAAATCTACCTAAAACATCCCAAATACGATAAACAAACAAAAATCACAAAAAAAATTTCAGTACAACTTCTACACCACCAATTTCTACGATGCTATTTTTTTGTACTGGGTGTGGGCAAAATAACAATTCTGTTTCCAAAAGAATACGATCGAAATCATAATTCTGTGCTGGTGCAACCCAAAAGAACACAAATTTCGATAATTCGGTGTTGGAACTTGTTCAGTACAGTCGAAAAGAATACACTATTAGAGTATACATAAATATAGAGAGAACATAACTTCAAAATTGTATGAAGAGGTACATAACAAATCGTGATTACTAAAATGTCATATTAAATTTCTCTTTTCGCCATTTGCATTTTTGTTTATTTACAACAACAAACTTTTTTATTAAATTATAAATTAAAAACAATTAAATAATTTAAAACGAAACAAAAAGTAAAATGTATTCTTTTTAGTTGTGCTAATTTTTATAAAATGAATGAAAATAATTATGTACAAGAGTATTTTAAATTTATTGTGTTATTTCCCGTGATTTTACAATAGTGAATATTTTATAATGGACAAGCAATATTTTCTAACGACACAAACAAATATTTAAGTTGAAGGTCTTTATATAATTATAATTTTGATGACTTTTTTTGATTTTATTTTTATAATTTTGATGTATCATGTAGCAGCGTGTTAAATTTCTCTCAATACGAATTTGTTGATTTTAAAATGACGTAGATGGTAACTGTGCTTTACCGTGTTGTATAACTTACTCATAAAGATTGTTGGCATAGGCTGTACAGGAACGAATATGTTGTAAAATCACGTACAACTGACGGTAATACAACTGATGCGTGAATATCAGGCACTTTTAGTCGTAAACTAACTTCTCAATTAAAATTCAAAATATACACCGTTTTTGAAACAAATTTTGATTGTTTTTATTTCTATTCACAAATATCATATGAATAATACATTAATCAAGTTAATTTTACTAGAACACTGGTTACATATGCTATCAAGATTTGAGCTAACTAGATTTTAGTTTTGTTTTTTTTTCTTTAAAGTTAATATAATACTGAATACGGTTCACTGTTTTAGTTCACTATGTAACTCTCAAACTTTATATAAAAACAGAATTATATTTTATTTTAATCTAGATCAGTATATCCTTTTGTCTATATTAAAAGAACTGAATCCCTTAAGAATTGATCACTAGACTGATCACTTCTATTTTTATAAACTGAATGTTGGCAGAGCATGAATTCTTGATTTTATATAATCAAAAAAACTTGAAAATCTGCATAAAAAAATTAAATTCTGGTTTTTTTCAAAAAAAAATTTAGGAAATCGAACAATCTATTTTCCGTCTAATTTTCAAAATTATACTATTTTGGATTTCACATTGAAGAAAAACAAACAAAACATTATACATCTACATATATGTATTTATTAAAAACACAAACGGAATCTAATACCCATGACAGACACAAACTAGATAATCGTGAATGCCCGATTATCCTGTTATTTTTTTCAGTCTGTCACTACACGATTACATTACACTGCTTTCAACATAATCGTGTTTCATAACTAGATAATCGTAATCTTGTTTTTCAAACCCGATAATCGTGGAATGCGAATAAGAGAAAGAATGTGCAAGTGTGATAGAAATATTTTTTAAACAATTAACAAAAAATCTTTGACAGATAGAAACAATTGCAACGATCCGCTAGATATAGGTAGATTTTGGGGTCAGACAGTTTTGTGTACAAATAAAATTAGATGTGTCAGATTAGTTTAAATAAAAAATTTAAGTAGCAACAGAATAATTCAAAAAAATTATCAAACCAAATTAAATACATTATCCGAAACAACTTTATCAATGCAATTTCGGAACAGTTTTATTTAAGTTGGTTAAAATTAGTCATAACATATTAAATCCATAGATATATATATATAGATATATATATATATATATATATATATATATATATATATATATATATATATATATATATATATATATATATATATATATATATATATATATATATATATATATATATATATATATATATATATATATATATATATATATATAAACGATATGAGATATAACGAAAACGACCGGCACTCTCACGGTCGCATTTGTTGAGGTAGATCAAAAAAATTTTCTGTACTTGTGTGTTCTATTAATATCTTAGACAAGTTCGTGAATCAGCAAAATCCGACACGTGGATAAGAAACTAGAGGCTTTTTTCTGAAAAAAATTGATTTTTTAAAACCATTATAAAGGCCGTTTGGATACTAATATTTCAAAAGATTTAACAAATTTAGAATCTTTAAAATCTTTTTTATCAATTTATTTTAAAGATAGACCTCTGCAGTTAGAGGTTCCTGAGTGAGCGGGTCCAACTAAAAAGTTTGCAAAAAAAAATGTTTTTTTAAACAACCGGCACTCTCACGGTCGCATTTATAAGGCCAGATCAAAAAACCTTTTCTAAAAATGTGCGTTTTATTAATATCTTGGACAAATTCGTAAATCAGCCCAATCCAACACATGGTTAAGAAACTAGAAGCTTTATACTAGAAAAAAACTCTGTTTTTTAGATCCGTTATAACGGCCGTTTGGATTCTAATATTTTAAAAAACTTCATAAATTTAGAATTTTTGAAACCTTTTTAATCAGTTTCTTTAAAAAAAAAAGACCTCTGCAGTTGGAGGTTTCTGAGTGAGCGGCTCCAACAAAAAAGCTTGTAAAATACAAAATGCGTTTGTTTCAACCGGCACTCTCACGGTTGCATTTGTGGAGCCAGATCAAAAAACCTTTCTTAAAAATGTGTGTTTTATTAATATCTTGGACAAGTTCTTAAATCAGAAAAATCTGACACATGGTTAAGGAACTATAGGCTTTATACTAGAAAAAAAAGTGGTTTTTTTAATCCGTTATAGCGGCCGTTTGGATACTAATATTTTTAAAATCTTCATAAATTTAGAATCTGTGGAAACATTTTAATCCGTTTCTTATAAATATAAACCTCTGCAGTTAGAGGTTTTTGGACTTGTTGGCTTCAACAAAAAAGTTTGCAACAATCCCAACTACAATTTCCACAAACCTTATAACAGTCAATGTCAACCTTATAACAGTCAAAAAAATAAAAGATTTGAATAGAAGAATTTAATTTTTTTTTCTTAGAAATAGACTATTTTGATATTTTGCAGTAATTGCACGACATATGATATAGAGTAGGTTTGTGTCATAAATTGTCACACACATGTTCTGTGGTAGATTTGATATTTGTTTGTTGCAAAATTGGATAGATATAATTTTGCTTGTAGGTAGCTAATTTTCTTTTTAAAATTTGTTCGATATCTGTTTGAAATTAGTTTGTTTTGTTTAAACTAATCTGATACATCAGATTCTACTGCCACACAAAACTGTCTGATCTCGAAATCTACCAATTTCTAGCGGATATACGTGCCGCTTGGACTTTTTTTTTGTATAACAGGTATTAATGTTATGAAAATATTATTTTGTGAATAAAAATCAACCAATCACAATCAATCTGGGTTAATATTTGTAATGAAAAAATAGAACAGAATCCAAGTGTTCTTATTAATTTGTAATTGTACTGATTTTTTTTGTTCTGTGTGAAGACGATTTTAAAATTCTGGATTTTTTGTCCATACTCGGTACAGTCAAAAAGAATACACTATAAGGTGTTAGTTTTGTAATAAATTTCTAAACAGAGATAAAATCTTATACTTTACAAAGAGTTTTATGTTTGATTATACATCGCTGCCCAAAACTAAAAACAATGTCCTCATAAAAATTTTTTGCTGAAAACTATATCAAAATCCTTAAGCCAGACCGAAGTTTTGATACATCAGAGCTTCAGGTTACAGCCCCTTCATATTTTCCTATAACTTTATGGTTATCGTCAATTTTTTTCAGTGATAAAATGAATTATTAAAGACGTTTTAGTAAATAGAGATTTTTCCGGAGTCCGGACTATAAGAATAACGTGTTCGCGTTAGTTTTAGTTTTTTTTAATCCCAGTCTAGAAGTTAACGTTAACCTGTTAACAAAAATCTGTTTCTAACAAAGGTTTGCCTGTATTTGGCCCAATTTACATGTATGACATATTTTTCTTCAGCTGTTAGACTCTAGTATTATTAATATTAGGTATGCGGTGAATATTCGAAATTGTTTAATTTGGCAACGCTCCTGCGGTTTCACTTCCACACCATAAAGTTTTCGCTAGAGAATCAATTCTAGTCAGAAAACCAAAATATAAAACAAGATGTGTTTAGTAATGCGTTCAAAATTTGTCTGAGAAAAAAATCTTTAATCATAGGTGACAGAAGAGAGCCCATACGGAGACTTGATAATCGATAATTTTACTCATCATCCCAGTCTAATAACAATTTTACCAATAACTTTGTTTTTTATTTTTATTCTCCGATAATATGAATGTAATAAATTCGAATATGGGTATACTATACTAAAAGTTGAACATTGTTTCCAATCGAATTACACCTGACGGAAAGAAATTGGCAATAAAATTTTATGTGTAACATTTTTTTAACAAAACCTCTTTTTTGTCTATTGTCTTAATATGATCTATTGTCTTAAAAATTTGTACACATTTCTTTATTAATATTATTACAGTAACCAAAAATTACGAAAAAACTAGTAAAAGGTTGGCCTTAATAGTACCTATATAATAGAGATGATGATTTGGTTACATTAAAACCATTATGAGAATATGTTGAATATAAACAAAATCAATTTTTTTTTAACTTGTTTAAAGAAATTGTTTAATTAGTCATGTGGAGTTATCATATGAAAGACCGTTAACTAAAGTATGCTACAGACCTACAATCATTTTGTCAATCAGTCGAAAACGAAAATAAACGAAATGAAATTTAGGGTAAAATTACCCTAAATTTTATTTCGTTTATTTTCGTTTTCGATTGATTGACAAAATGATTGTAGGTCTGTAGCATACTTAAGAATTTTTGAAACGTTTACTTTATAACTTATTTATACACTTTTAGGTAGATTTCATATAAAAATCTACCTATTGTAACGTGCTTCATCTCGGAATTTCGGAAAAATTTTGGTGCCAAACGACTATATATGATAAGCGGAGACGGAAAATCAAAATGAAAAAAAAATGTATATATATATATATATATATATATATATATATATATATATATATATATATATATATATATATATATATATATATATATATATATATATATATATATATATATATATATATATATATATATATATATATATATATATATATATATATATATAACGATATGAGGTATAACAGAATTATCCGGCACTCTCACGGTCGCACTTTTCGACCTACACCAAAAATATTATGTGCGTATATTACGGCAATCAATCTCTTGGACAAGTTCGCGAACTGGCCATATCGGGGTACCGTTTAAGCGGCTAGAGCCTTAAAAGTCGAATAATCTAAGACGTTATAACTTCCGTTTGAATTCTAATGGTTAAATAAAATTGATAAATATTGAATATTTAAACTATTTTTTATCATTTTTTGCAAAATGAAAACCTCAGCGCAAAAGGTTCCTGAAAAATCAGCTGTTTTAAAAATGTACTGAACTTTGTTGTCCTCGATATAGATGAAAATAACCAAGCTTACAAATGAAAACCTTCCAAAACATAAATACGTAGATAAATCTATCCAAAACTTAAAAAATAAATTGTTTAAGTTCAGAGGTTGAGACCCTGGGTCGGTTAAAACAAAAACAAACGCAAACGTCCATGTCTTCATCATTTTTGAGTTTCTTTTGCTTAAACTCATATTTTCTTTTAGATTAACTTTTCAACTATAATCTCAGAAATTTTCAGCTTTTTATCCCTAGAGGCTCCAATTTTATAAGCTTAAACAAAAAACCTTTTACAGATCTTACAAAGCCTAATATATGTGAAAATTAAAAAAAGGAAAATTTATATAAAATTAATATTGAATTTTGTTTTAGTTTTGTTGACATTTACTTGCAAATACTATTCGAACAAATTGATAGATCTTTGTGCGATAGGCGTTCAAAAGGATCTATATATGAAAAACATTTTAGGGACCTATTATATAATTTACCAACCGAATAATTAGTTAGTGTTAATTAAACAGTAAAATTAAGCATGTAAATTCCTATAAAAATAACAGATATGTATAAACTTTAATAAAACATGTGTATCACACAGCGTTTAAAAAAATTCATATTTAATAACATAAAACCATAATGATCACCCCCAAATCTAATTAACCAAATTTTTGTTCTTCATGGTTATTTAGATATTGTATAATATATAAAAGAAAAATTGCGAAGATTGCATTTTTCAATTTATTTGTATTGTTTTTATTTTGAATTTTTGTTTTGTATTCAAATTGCATATAGAACCATTTACATATGTTATTAGGAATTTTGTTTTGTTTTACGTAGATTTCATATATTAGGTAGATTTCATATATGCCAAACGACTATATGTATATGTAAAGCGGAGACGGAAAAACAAAAAAAAAATTATACATATCGATTTTGATCGATTATGATCAATGTTGATCTACGGGTCTGACTACCCTGCGTACTCCAGTCCCTGCCATTGACATATGAGTTAGCGTGAGATATCACATACCACTGGCAATGGCAGGAGATGTCATTAGCCAAGATGATATCTTAGGGTGCTGGCGGACGAACTTTAATCAGTCAACGGCAGCACTTCCAGTCTTAGCTGGGCAGCGTTCCGTAGCGGTACCGCTCATTAGCTCTTCCGAGGAATCGAACCAACACGTAGTTATGTGTGGGCTTTGTGCCTCGATTAAGGTGGTGGGCGGTGCGTCTGGGGTGCGCTGCATCAGCTGGATTATTGGCATTTAGTTTTGTTTTGTTTTCTGCAAATTTCTCACAATTTGTTTTTCACTTATTATTTTGTTATTATTTCTTCATCTTATCATGAAATATTGGCATATGTCATATTTTGTAGTATGATAGGATTTTTTACTTAGTTATACATTTTAAAATAAAACACAAAAAAATAAAATAAACATTTTGATATATATATGGCAGTACAACCGAAAAAAAATAAGTCTGCAAGTGGTAAAGCAAATTTGCGCAATCCACCCGCCCATAAAGCGGCATGTCCACGGAATTTGCAGGGACAAAACATATATGAATCAATAAAAAATTTTAAAATACATGTTCAAAACATCTGCGGATTGAACGCTAACCATGACCACGTGCAACATCATCTTGAGCACGACAAACCGAACATTCTATTCCTTACAGAAACACAAGTTTCTGAAAATTTTCTCTTTATAGAATCGCTTAATTCCAAATATAGGCTCGAATCAGCTTTCAAACTCCATCAGGGCGTATGCGCATTCATTCATGAGAGTGTTGCGTACACGCGCTTTCCAAATTTTGAACTTCACGGTGACGGCTTCAATACAATGGTTTTAAAGATTTGTCTTCCAGAAATGACTTTTTTTACAATAGCTTTATACCGGTCCCCCAACAAACGTAACCCAAACTTTTTTAATATACTGACAAAAATTATGGACGAGATTAGAGCAAAGTCCCCTAATTGTGAAGTTATCGTTACCGGTGACTTCAACGTCCACAACAAATCATGGTTGGAATTCTCCAAATCGACCGACGATGTTGACAATAGTGGAAAACTGGCAGAAATTTTTGCCGCGTCTCAGGGCCTATTCCAAATTGTTAAAAGCCCGACTTTCACTCCCCGTAATGGCGGTGATAATAGTTTTCTACTAGATCTCTATCTTACCACAATGCCAGATATTACGAGTGTCGATGTTGCGAAAGGTAGTATTGGAAATTCTGATCATTATTTAATCTCATCAGTTATCAAAACTGATTTACTTAAAACTACAGCTCCCAAACCCCGTAAAATATTTCACTACTCAAAAATGGATAAGAGTGGTCTTCAAAATTTTTTCCATGGTTTCCCTTTCGACCGTCATTGTTTTTACACTGACAATGTAAATGTTTCTGCTCAAAACTTTACAGAAACCATCCAATTTGCTATCAATAAATTTGTCCCTTTCTCCATAGTAAAACCCAAACAAAAATACTTGTATTCGAAAGCTGCCAAAACGGCACTTAGAAACAAACGTAGATCATTTAATATTTGGATTCATAACAAAACTCCCACTAATCGATCCCAATATCTAAAGGCCAACAAAATATCTAATCAGATTATCTCAAACGAAAAGTCCGAAATTAACAGAGCGAAAGCCTCAAAACTTACGTCTATGTCTGTTTCTGACAAGAGTTTCTACAGTGCCATTAATTCTTTAAATTCTGGTACAAAATTTTCTATTCCCCCTATTATTGATGGTGATTTAATCGTCAATGATCCCGCAAGAAAATCTAACTTGTTCGCTGAACGCCTTGCTCTGAACTCCACTGTTTTGGAAACTCCTAAAGAAATACCCCAAATCCAGTCTTCAGGAGTTAATATGAATGAACTTCACTTCAAACCCAAAATAGTCGCTAAACTTTTAAAGGGGTTAAACATCAACAAAGCATCAGGAATGGACAATATTCCACCCATTATTTTAAAAACCTTTTTCCAAAGAACTTGCACCAACTTTAACTAAAATATTCTACCAATCCTACAAATCTGGTATATTTCCCTCGTGCTGGAAGTTGGCAAATGTCCAGCCCGTCCCCAAAAAGGGACCAAAATCCGATATCTCAAATTATAGGCCAATAGCTTTACTATCGGTCCTATCCAAAGTCTATGAGCATTATATTAATACACATATTTCAAAATTTCTGGAAGAAAATCATTTAATATCCGACAGCCAATACGGTTTTCGAAACAAAAGATCAACTACCGATCTATTAAACTATGTAGCGCATTGTTGGAACAGCATACTTGATAAAGGTGGTGAAACATACGTTATCGCTTTAGACATCTCCAAGGCATTCGATCGAGTCTGGCATGCCAACTTAATCAACAAGCTCGTTGCGTACGGTTTTCATCCCAATGTTGTGAAGCTGATTCAAAATTTTCTATCCGACCGATACATTTCGGTAACCTTAGACGGATATTCTTCTGAGTCTAAACTAATTAACGCTGGTGTACCCCAAGGCTCAGTATTGTCCCCAACCCTATTTTTGATTTATATCAACGAATTGTTGAAAATCACCAGCAACCCAATAAATAGTTTTGCAGATGATAGTACTCTGCACAAGTCGTTCGAGCCCCTTCCTTCAATAGGTAAAATGCACGAACGAATTAATCCTGCCCGGAGAGACGCTGCCATAAACGTGAACAAAGACCTGAATAAGGTCGCCGACTGGGGTGACCAAAACCTTGTCAATTTCAACTCCACCAAAACACAGCTGTTGATTGTTTCCAGGTTAAAGACCGAGTTCCCCAAAGATATTTTATTTAGTATGTGTGATGAACCAATAGGTGAATGTAAAAACATTCGTTTATTGGGTGTCACAGTTTCAAATGACCTACTCTGGAACGATCATGTAATGGCGATGGCAAAAAGCGCGTCTAAAAAACTCGGCCTCCTAAATAGATGCAAAAAATTTTTCACTCCATACCAATTGCTCCATGTTTATAAGTCCTATATTCGTCCCTGTATGGAGTACTGCTGTCAAGTTTGGGATGCTGCCTCTGTTTCCATCTTGGCCCTCTTGGACTCTGTTCAAAAGCGAGCTATACGAATTGTAGGTGATCGAACTTTGACATCAAAACTTGATTCCCTACAACATCGTCGCACTGTTGCTGACCTCGTTGTTTTTTACAAATATCGTCATCAGCAGTGCTCAGATGAAATCAGCGGCATCATGCCTCAAACTTATTCTTACCCCCGTTCCACTCGGCAATCGGCTGCCGCAACCAGTGAAACGGTAAAGATCCCGCGCTGTCATACTGGCAGATCGCAGAGAGACTTCTTTGTCCGAACTGCGTACAAATGGAATAGTTTGCCGGAACACTTAGTCTCAGGTGGCTTCAACCCACAGATGTTTAAAAAAAGCGTTAATCTACACCTCAGAACGCCAGTTGTTGTGGGACCCAGGTCTAGACCTAGGTCTTAAAAGGTATTTATGTGTTGTTGTGACACATATTCTAAACCCTATTACACAACACATTTTATTAAAAAAAAAAAAAAAAAAAAATATGTATATATATATAACGATATGAGGTATAACGGAATTTAGCGGCACTCTCACGGTCGCATTTTTCGACCTAGACCAAAATGTTTTTCTGAGCGTATTGGGGCAAATTATGTAAACAAATTTATAAATATTAATTATTTGAACATATTTCTATCATTTTTTAAAAAGCCAGATATCTGCAATAAAAGGTTCTTTAGCTATCTGCAATAAACTGTGTGAAGTACAACGCGGTCGCATTTTTTCACTTACGCTAAAAGTATTTTCTGGGTATCTTGCGGCAAACAGTTTCCTGAATATGTTTGACAATTGGCCATATCGGGGTACAGGTTAAGTGCTTAGAGCCCAAAAACTGTATAAAATAATGTTTATTTTTAAAGTTTGTTTTATACTTCTGTTTTTAATTAGTGTTTTTTATAAAGTAATCTGATAAATCCGATTCTAATTGCACACATAACTGTCTGATCCCGAAATCTATCTATTTCTAGCGGATATACCTGCCGCTCGGACTTTTTAGTTTCTTTTCTTTTTTATATAATTTATTAATGCCGAGTTTTGACGTTGTGTATCATTTCTGATTATATTCGTTAAGGTGCTTGTAAACGAGCAACTTTTTACGGCAATATGTGACTGGGCAATATTGTCCAAAATCAAAAACATTCCCGGCAATTTTTTCGTATTGCCCGGTAATATATTTGTATAGCTCGGCAATATTGCCGGTATGGCAACTAATGGCTGTTGATATTTTTGATCGATCGAAAATATTAAACATTGCCCGGCAACTATTTCGATTTTTGTTGTTGTTTTTTTTTAATTTGAGGATGTAGTTCGTTTTGAAGATTTGTAAATGTGCAAACATTTGTAAGCCCTCAAACTTAATTATTTATAAAAAAAAATATTTTTAAAACCTTGGGTGTTTTAAAAATTAAAAGAATAATTATTTAATTACTTTAATAATTAAGTCATCAAACCGAAATGCTTTCCATTGCAGTAGGTTTACAAATTTACTAAAAAACCATCAAATTTATTCTCTATTCAAATTACTAAAACTAAACGATTTATAAACAAAAATAAGTTCACTCATTCTCAAAACAGAATTACAATCATAACAACAAAAAAAAATATTGTTGACCTACCATTATTCATCAATCATTAATTAACCATAATATCTGAATAGAAATAAATTCCGTTTTTTTTTATTTTAAAACAACAAAAACAATTCCCAAATTCATACCTTTTTTTACCAACCATTTAATTAAATCAAATTTTTATATGAAAATAAGTTTGTTTGCACATTTACAAATCTTCAAAACGAACTACTTTCTCAATTTCAATAAAGAAACATCAACATAAATCGAATTAGTTGCCGGGCAATGTTTAATATTTGCAATGGTGGAAGCATGGACACAGCGAATTTAAACTGCTACTTTTCTTGGTGGTTGTCTATGGTTGATGAAAACATATAATCCGAACGCCATTCAATCGGTGAGATCGGGTTATATGTTTTCATCAACTATAAATACCCGGATCCACCTATGGATGGTTGCTTAGTGAATTTTTTGACATTGTTTTGGTGAGTTTTTTTTTTTAATAAAAAGTGTTGTGTAGTAGGAACCACAAAATGCGTCACAACACATAGATACCCTTTAAGACCCAGGTCCCAAACAACACGCGTCTTGAGGTAAAGGTGGACGCTTTTTTTAAATCTTTGTGGATTGAAGGCGCTCGAGACTATTGATTCGAGTAAAGCATTCCATTTGTACGATGTACGCACAAAGAAATCCCTTTGCATTCTATTACTATCAGGGCTGCGGAGTCGGTGCTAAAATTAAGCGACTCCGACTCCAAGATTTTAAATTTTAAATCCGACTCCGACTTCGACCCCGGCCCCGACTCCGACTCCGACTCCCGACTCCGACTTCGATTTATATATATATAATAGAAACTATTCAAATTTAATTTCGAAACAATAAATTCTACAAAACGTAATAAAGCACCTGGTATCGACTACGATATAAAATATCCGAAATGATTGTTCAAGATGGTGAAACTCGATCTTCAAGATTGTTTCAACTTGTTAAATGATCTGTATAGGACTGAATCTATTAGTCCCTGTGCCGGCGCAGATTTCATGTGATGATTACCACATATTTTATACTTCGGGAGGCGTCTGTCCTTGACGAGCTCGAAAACATTTGTTCTGCGATTTTTCTCAAATCGGCCGCTTTTGCGTTCGGCAAGCTCCGAAAAATGCCGCTTGCCCGCGATCTTGTAAATTTGCTACCACATTGTTTTTTCTTAACTGTGCGGGTTGGAAATTTGTTTTAGAACACGAGGGTTAGCTTGTCCGACCAAAATGTGTTTGCTATTGTCGAGTCCGACAGCTGACATTTTGGATGTTTGGGTTGTCGGACTAGACAATAGCAGACAAATTTTTGTCGGACAAGGTTACCTTTATGTTCTGAATCGAATTTCCAACCACCATAGTTAAAAAAAACAAAAATTTACAAGATCCCGGTCAATCGGCATTTTCCGGAGCTTGCCGAATGCAAAAGCGGCCGATATGAGAAAAATCTCAGAACAAATGTTTTCTTGCTTGTCAAGAACAGGCGCCTCACGAAGTATAAAATATGTGGTAATCATTACATGAAATCGGCGCCGACCCAGGGACTATATGCCACAGGACTGGAATTCAGCTACGTTACTACGTTACTCAGCTACGTTAATAAAAATTTACAAAAATGATAAACGCAACCTATGTGAAAATTACAGGTGAATTGCTCTACTATCGCACATATTATATATGATTTTTATAAATCTTTCTAGTAGACCAAACAACTTTTCAAATTTCCAAAACGGGACATGATTGATATCACCAACAATCATTACCCTCTTCTACACTGAGCGAAATGAGCAAAGAGATTCACTTTAATACAAACAGACAGTAAAATTTGAAAAATTGAATCAATTTTATAGTATCATATTTTGAATAGTAAAGCGCAGAGCTGTGAAACTAACTGGCAAATCAACTCTTACTGATGAGCTTGATTCTTTGTGGCACAGAAGAAATGTTGCTGGTCTGATAATTTTCTACAAATACATTATGGATGAAGTATTAACGAACTTCCGCAGAAATAAAATCAATTTTACCTGAGCTAGCAAACCTATTGCGTTGTACCAGAGCAAGTGTTGTGCCCCCATTTACGGTTCAAATATAAAAGTGAAGAACTGTCTCCTTTCAACGTGATTTTTTCAACAGTGTCTCACTTCTGGAATGCCTTACCTTCTTGGGTTTTCCCCGATGGCTTTAATCCTCAAAATTTTAAAGTTAACGTTAGTCAATTTCTTAAGGAAACTTCATTTATTTGAACATAATCCTAATCCCTAGTTGGCATGGTGTCTTCGGATATTCATAGACGTTAATTTATAATTTATTATAATCAACACTAAACATGCCTAACTTTGAATAAAAAAAAATAAGTTACATCGTAATTTGGTAATAAATTTATAGACTCTAAGTTAACAAAATCCCAAATGATTTTTACTATAAACAAATTAAATTATGCGATGTTTTTGAATAACGAGGATGAACTTTTAACAGAACATCACAGGTTCCCATCACAGGTTCCCACGTCCATTTGAACTCCTTGAAGCCAATATCATTAAAACCACCTTCCAACTTTATATAATTTAACAAAAGAGTATCGCAATAAAATGAACACTATATCAGGATAGGTTAGGTTACGAACAGAAGTAGTCATATGACATGCTTAGGTTAGGCTTAGGCCACGCTGAGGTCTACTGATCTTTTGTGATACCTCACCTAACACCAACTTATCATGTTAGCTCAAACCTCTAACTTATAGACTTCAGTATTATAAATCGGCTCTATATAATCTTGACTGGGATTTGATCCGTCGATCCTGGGCATGAGTCGTCTTTTGCGTTAACACTCTCGGCTTAACATTGCCAAGTCTATAGTAACACATTAAAATGAAAAGGATTTAATCCATTCAAACTTTATAAAACCTCACCCATTTGACAAAGTTTTTGAATTTTTGAAACCTAAATGTCGAATTTCTTTTATTATGATTTCAATGTTTAAAAAGAAAACAGAAAAACAAACGAGATAAATGCTATCTTTTCAACAGAAAAAGCAGCCAAAATATTTTCTACAGTTGCTTCAGTTTTTGTTTGAATGATGTTTTTGTAATCTTTAAATAATTTTTTGCCATGCCATCTCATCATCATATGGAAATGGAGTTAGTGTGATTTGTGAAATCAAAGATTCATTTTTGCTATGTGTACTTCATTTCACAAAAATAATCCAATTTTTATGAATTCTATAAATATTTTGTTGTTAGACAACATCTTCACACAAAAGAAACTTATTTTAATGAAACGGGTGAAACCCCGTCCCGCTTTTAGTAATAGCGGGTCACGAGATATTCAACTACAAAAATGGTCTGTTACGTTCAAAACGGGACGGTTGCAACTTGCAAGTCACGTTTTCTTGCCAAAAACAATCCTTTTGCTGAACAACTGTTTTGAGTATATTCAATATACCTCTCTCCCTGTCTCTACTTAATGGACTCTTAATGCTGTGCACAGATAGAATACAAAGTATCAAATTTCCTAAAGTTGACTCCGGCTTAAGACAAGATGATGCTATTTTCTCTACACTTTTAAAACGGGCCTTGGAATATGTGGCAACAAAATAAAACTAACAACTAACAACAATGTCTTGTCATTAAAATCAGTACATATGATCTCGTATACTGATGATATTGTCATCCTTGGCAGAAGTGAATCTTTGAGAAGTGAGACTTCAAGTCGCTTGAGACGGGTGATAGACAATTTGGTCCCCCAAAAAATTATGATAAAATCAAACATATGATTTTTTCAAGAGCTGTTGAGGAAAATGATTTGATGGGCGGCGAAAAAGGAATCAAGGGAGTTGAATTCTTTTAATATTTGTAATCGAAGCTTGACTGAAACAACGGCTCGATAAACCTCTTCTTAAATCATCGTATGTTTCAACTAACAACAAACTCAAGATATACAATACAAGACATTAATTAGACAAGTGATGATATATAGGCTCAAATGTAAAGCCGGTTTAGAGTCTGGAATAATTAAAAAATTACCGTCAGTTCACTAGAGAGTGAGCGACCGCGTGGTAGACCATGACTACAATGCAACACTGACGTAATTAATAGTAATAAAATAATTTATAATTCGGTTTTATGCGTAGAAGAAAAAAAATAAACTAAACGGAAGAAAATAAAAACAAAAAATAACAGAATATAATTTTCAAATAGGAGTCGGAGTCGACAAATTTTTTGATTATTTTACCGACTCTGACTCCGACTCCAGTTACTAGAAAATTCGTCCCGACTCCGACTCCGACTCCTCGACTCCGACTCCGCAGCCCTGATTACTATAACAGTGAGTAATCTCGACAGTCCGACTGCCCGCACAAACCGATTGACGAGTAAAACGGGAAAAACATAAGTCTGAGGCATTATGGACCTGATTCCATCCGAGCACTGCTGGTGACGATATTCATAAAAAACAACGAGATCAGCAACAGTGCGACGATGTTGTAGGGAATCAAGATCTAGTGTTAAATTTCGATCACCAACGATTCGTATAGCACGCTTTTGAACAAAGTCCAAAAGATCTAGGATAGTAACAGATGTAGCTCCCCGAACTTGACAACAATACTCCATTCAGGGACTATATTCGGACTTATAAATGTGAAGTAATTGATGCGAAGTAAAATATTTTTTACATCTATTGAGGAAGCCGAGTTTTCTTGACGTGCTCTTTGCCATGGCCATTATATGATCGTTCCAGAGTAAGTCATTGGATATTGTGATTCCCAATAAACGAAAGCTTTCACATTCGTCTATTTGGTCGTCACACATATTAATTGAAATATCGTTGGGAAACTCGGTCTTTGATCTGGAAACGATCAACAGCTGTGTTTTGGTGGAATTAAAATTGACCAAATTTTTGTCACCCCAATCGGCTACTTGTTTTTATTCGTTCATGCATTTTAACCCTTTGAAGATTGTAATGGATAGTCTGGACTAATGTCTGAACCTAGTGTATTATAGTCGCAGCTTCCTTAGTTGTTATTTCTTGTATTAATCTGTACCGCTCAGGATAGTTTCTCATCCATTCATCATCAATGGTCATATTTCGCATAGTTCCCTTAACCCATAGTTTTCTTATTTTTCTTAAAATCTAACTAAGTTTTCAATAGCTGGACAAACATATGTGAGAAAGAAAATTGCACTAATCACCCTGATTTTATTTATTAATTATTATAACATAATATTGGTTAATTTGAATTAATTAATAATTTTCTTTAATTATCATCCATATAAACATTAAAATTTAATCTTACAACACCCTAAAATTGACGCGCGCTATGCTTCCTTTCGATTATTCTCACTATACTACTTCAATTTGAATTCTCTAAACATCAAACGTAACTTACACAACGAAGTTTTCAAAACCTTACAACAGCTGTGCGTTTATTTTTACAGTCATTAACATGCAAAGAAGTATTATCTTGCTTTGTTATACATTCAATCTGTTTTTCTCTTTGCCTGAGAACAAGAAAATTTACTTCAAACAATCTTTCCGATATAACACCGAACTTCACTGTACGACTTTTGTAGTTTTGTAATGCCTGAACGCCTTAACGTCGATTAAACTTGTAATTGATTCATTCTGAATTCAATGTAAATGTTATTAATATATCGGAAATAAGTTGTATCGTAAAATTGTTATTGCGCAATATTTTGAAAAACCAAACAGTTTTGTTTAACTATAAAAATTTCCTAACACTTGATTTGAATTAATTGTTTTACATCTGAAACCCTATATTCGAGGTTTTCGATTTTCGAAAAGGAATTTTTTTTGGTATATATGGACCGACTGTAGTCTTTTCAATCTCTTAGTTCTATTACTTTCGCGATTGGATGTTTGACATCTCTTATTGGATTACATTTTGTTTTTGTGAGATGTCTTGTCACATTCAATGGATGGATATCGGAATGTCATCCCAATTTTAATTGCATGTTCGGTTTTGGCGTATAGCAAAATTTACAATAAATCAGTGATAAAATCTAGTCGTAGAAGTATTATGTATAGTGAAATTATATTAATTTATTTTATTTATTTATATTGTACGCGTCCAATTAGAAAAATTTGAGTGTAAATTGATCAATGAAAAATACAAAAAAAATATTATCTGTTTGTGCCGTAATAACGTAAAAAAAATTTACTACCATAAAAGAAAATCATATATATGTTTGTGATTGCAATAAGTAAAAATTTTTGGAACAATCGGAAGGTCAGTTATTTGTTACTATTTATTTAATTCAATATGATATAAGTAATTGTCCAGGAAACTGTGGTTATGAATTTAAGTTTAACATTGTATTGAATATAATCCAAATTCCGTTTACGGATAAAAAAATTTATGTGTTATTAATTGGAATGTCTTAATCCAAACCGGTGAACATACGCAAATTAATCACTCTAGTGTGCGGGTTCTAGATTAAAAAGTTTTGTTGAATTGTACTACCGTATTACAACAGTATTTCAACGCAACCTTGAGACCAAATTATTTTGGTATCAAATCAACATTTTTCTGTACAGTAGTGGTATCATAGTGGTCATCTTTTACAACGATTCATGATCCAATATTGGCTACCTCAGTTTCAACTTTGACAACGAAGTTTTATATAATATTTATATCATTCCTGTCAAACTTCTATAACGCATTTGCCTACAATATTTGCACCATTAGTTTCAACTTTGACAACGAAGATGGATACAATATTAGTTTCATCATAGTCAACTATTACCCGAAGTTTTATACAATATTGGACCATCCTTGTCAAACTTTTAGAACATATTTTCATCCAACTTATATCAACATTGCCGAAGTTTTACCACAAAGTTTTACTCAATATTCATGTTACCATATCAAAGTTATATAACGTATTTTCATCAAACTTATAGCTTCATTGTCAAAGTTTTACAACCAAGTTATATCCGATATTCACGTTACCATATCAAAATTTGTTGTCAACCTATTTCAACTGTAATTGTAATTTATTCGACGATTATTTGTATCAACCCCTGCTGAGTATTGGTTCTCTACCTATTTCAACTGTAATCATAGTTTATTCAACGAGTACTTATCCAAATTATTATCTGTTGCCGCAACGATTATTCGACTATAGTGTCATTGGTCAATCGGTTATTTACACGAACCATTATCTGACATTTTCAACGCATGTGGTGACCAATTTAATCAACGTTCATAATTACCAATTTCTCCGATGCTTATGATTACAAATTCATTCAACGATTTTGATTATAAAATTATTCGACGATTTCGATTACAAATTTAGTCAACGATCTCGATTCCAAATTTATTCAACAATTTTGATTACAAATTTATTCAACAACTTTGATTACAAATTTATTCGACGCTTATGATGACCAATATAATCAACGTTTATAATTATCAATTTCTCCGATGCTTATGATTACAAATTCATTCAATGATTTTGATTATAAAATTATTTGACGATTTCGATTACAAATTTATTCAACGATCTCGATTCCAAATTTATTCAACAATTTTGATTACAAATTTATTCAACAACTTTGATTACAAATTTTGATGACCAATATAATCAACGTTTATAATTACCAATTACTTCGATGCTTATGATTACAAATTTATTCAACAATTTTGATTACAAATTTATTCAACAATTTTGATTACAAATTTATTCAACGCTTATGATGACCAATATAATCAACGTTTATAATTACCAATTTCTTCGATGCTTATGATTACGATTTTATTCAACAATTTTGATTGCCAATTTATTCAACGATTTGGATCACAAATTTATTCCACGCATTTGATTATAAATTTAGTCAACGCTTTTGACTACAAGTTTATTCAACGATTTTGCCTATAAAATTATTCAACGATTTTGATCACAAATCTATTCAACGCATTTGATTATAAATTTTGTCAACGCTTTTGGACTACAAATTTATTCAACGATTTTGCCTATAAAATTATTCAACGATTTTGATCACAAGTCTATTCAACGCATTTGATTATAAATTTCGTCAACGCTTTTGACTACAAATTTATTCAACGATTTTGCCTATAAAATTTATTCAACGCATTTTATCACAAATTTAGTCAACGCTTTTGACTACAACTTTATTCAACGATTTTGATTATGAAATTCTCCCTCAAATAATTGCAAACATATTCGACGTTTATAAATACAACTTTACTCTACGTTTATTATTACGAATGGCGACCACCTCTTTTTATTCAACTTGTATGAAGCCGTACTGATGGAGGGCTGAATTAAGCAGGATTGGAGGCCAGGCGGATATAACCATGGGTGAGTCTATTTGATTGATTTTCTTTACTATTCATGGGATTTAGTGGTGTGAATGTGTGTGTGTGTGTGTGGGCGTATGTGAGTGAACGAGGGGGTTGAACGTGCCGACCGTGGTTCTTTCGTAGAAGGGGGTCGCCAGAGTCTCCTTTATACACTTGTATTTGTTTCCATTTCTGATCTATTTTGAAAAATGCGTACATTTCCGTATTTGTGCTGAAGCAGCAGGTTATTAATATCTCCTATCCACGATGATTGAGACTAAGTCGAACGGCAATACAACATTTCTAGGTACGCTTCCTGCTAAGCCACTCCCATTATCATCATGAGAGGCACTTCATTACAAATTGGCGCCCAACGTGGGGCTCCTCTAAGGGTTCTACAGCAATGTAGGACTCTGGAGGAGTCCCTCCATAATTTCAAAAAACTTGGAAAATTTTTTTTTTAATTTTTTCTTCTTAAAATTAACGTTCATTTTCCACCCAACAATAGTAAAAGACTCTGGCGGCGTAGAAGCAGTTCCCTGCTTCACACGCGCAGGAGCAAAGGAAGTCTGAGATCCCTCAGACTTTTCTTTGATGGGGAGTTGCGTCCCTACGCCTCCAGCAAGGTTTCTCCTTTTTGTTTTTTTTGTTAACGCAAGGGTGGGAATATTTCTTAGGAAGTATTCCCAATGGGCATTACAACCCCACGGACCCTAGTTACGGGCTGGGTTTCTGGCGATGTCACGAGGGCCGAAGGTGATTCAGGTGCCAGACCTAGACTGACGTGTATTGGTGTATACGCCAATTCTCGTCCGAGTCTGGTCACCTGGTCAGGCTTCGGGTTCGTGGTGTCCTCAGAGTCCAGTCCGAACTTATATTGTCTAATCGTTAGAGTCCCCTCCCGACAATATTGGTTTCCTATGGCCTGAGTGTTTCGGTTCCCCATGGATAATACTGAGGGACATTTTCCAAAGTAGCCCGATCAGCTACTGAGGGAAGATGTCCGCTCAGCTTTTATGCCGTAGTTGACTGGATCCACTCAGGTCATAGCACCTCGCCCGTATGTGTTGGTGGTATGAATCGCAGTTGGCGGGTGTTGATGATCGAATGGTGGTCCAGAGGATTTATCTTCTGGCCATCCCGTCAACACTTGTCAGCTGGGTGAGATCCCATCAGCACATACCCCACCTTATTCCTTTCCCACCCTACCTTTTCCCATCCTTTTACATCCCCTCTTCTTCCCTTTTCCTTTGCCTTTCCGATCCTTTTAACGTAGCTTATTTTCACTTTTCATTGGTCCCAAATAACAAAACAAAATTCCATATACAAACTAAATAGAAAGAACGGCGATCGGCACCTCCAACCCTTGAGTGATGGACACCCCGTGGTTGGATCCGACTTTCCTCCACCCGCCCAAAAAAATAAATAATAAATAAATAATTAAATAAATAAATAATAAATAGATAAATACATAAATATTTATATATTTGTAAAAAAAAAATAAATAAATAAATTGGTAAATGTTTATCTATTTATACCCATAATAATAAATAAATAAATAAATATTTATACCCTTAATAAATAAAACTGCTGATATTACCAAATACTAATCAGTTCTTTCTCCAACAATTTTTAGGTCCAACAAAATAAATAACATACAAATCAGGAAAAGGAAAATAAATAACATACAAATCAGAAAAAGGAAAATAAATAACATACAAATCAGAAAAAGGAAAATAAATAACATACAAATCAGTAAAAGGAAAATAAATATCATAAAAATCAATGCAAGGAAAATAAGAAGGATTTACAATCGAAAAATACATAACAACATTGAAGACACCAACTAATTTTAAGTATTTTTTTTAAGAAATCGAATTTAATTGAAAATTAATTTAATTTGAAAGAAAACAAAGAAAAATTTGCCTACCCGAATTTGAAGATTTTAATTCACTAATTTTGATCTCCGTGAGAGATTTGGCTTCAAGTTCAGGGAGAGGTTTTTTTTGGATTTAATTCAGTATTTCATTGGCAGGGTAGCATTAAGTTTTTTTGTTACATTTAAATTTCTTAGTCTTGTCAAACCGGTACGCTTGCCGCACTTTTTATTCGTTCGCTCAAAATTTTTTTTCGTATTTTGCGACTTCCGCGGCACGGGAACCTCCAGATCTGCCCGGAATTGGGTCTGGAAAGTTCATATAATTGTCATCTTCTGCCATATTTTAGTATACTTATTTTCTCTCAACGTACAATTTTACCCCGGTTGGTTCAACCACCAGTATCTTAGGTAGTAATAGATATTTTTATTCTTGATTCACGCTCGGCTATAGCCCGCTTACCAAGTTTCTTAATCCATACATCTGACGAATTGGTCAGATATCGCGCAGCTGTTTAAGGTTTGAATAACTGAATTTCCATACAACTCTTTGAATTCTGCTCTAATAGATTTGAAGTAAATATTGTAATAAAATAATTTTTTTTTGTTAATAATTAACTTGTTTATTCTGGCTTCAACGCTCACAAATAGTCAACGTTCATCCAAATACGCTCGATTCAACCGTTGTATAAATCATAAAATTTTATTAAATTCATTCAGCATTTAACCACAGCCACTTGACGCATTAGTTATTTAATTTCACGTATAACTGTTCAACCTATAATCCCCTCAGCTGGATTCAACTGTGTTATATAGTGCAGGTATTTATTCAACCTTAAATCACCTCAGCTTGATTCGACAGTGGTGTATAGTGCATATATTTCAGTCAACGTTCTTGCCACATATGCTTGATACATTCGTTATATGCTTCTCCTACTTTTTCAACATTTGATCACCGTCGCTTTACTCAACAATTATATAATTTTACGTATGACTGTTCAATTTTCAACCACATGCACTTGATCCAACAGTTATATGTTAATACATATAATTATTCAAAACTCACCACATCAACTGGATTCAACAACCATACTTTTCCGCATATATTTAACCTGGGAGAGATGACCAGCTAATCACGCAGGGAAGGAAGCATGGGATCCGTTATCATCATGGGGTGAGTCACTTACATTTATTATACATGTTCGTGTTTGAGAATTAGTAGTATTTGGTTTGGTGTTGACTTAATGTCTCCCACATCTTTCTTTTAATAATGGGGTGTTCGTGACGGTCGTGGTTTCTTCGACCTGAAGGGCCACCAGAGTCTGCTTTTTGGTTCCTTTCTCCTTGTCTCCGGCCCGTTTGATAAACGAAATACGCGTACAATTCTGTTAATTTGTACTGGGCGGCAGGTATAATCCATCGTTCCCACAGGCTGAAGCTAGCTTAGGGTTACAAATATAACTAGGTGCGCGGCCTGCCACTACGATTCCATTGGTTTTCAAATGGAACCAGTTTTCCTTTACATATTTTCGCTCGATGAGCGATATCAACAGCAACATGCCAGGCATTAGTTGCAATACCGGCCATATTGCCGAAATATACGGATATATTACCGAGTAATACGAAAATATTGCCTCGAATGTTTTTGAAATTGGGAAATATTGCGCGGCAATGATTGCCAGCAACACGTTGCCGTAAAAAGTTGCTCGTTTACATGCTATTTTACAAGAGTTTTGTTAAAACATTGTCGGGCAATATTGCTGAAAATATTTCCGGGCAATATTTTCAGCAATATTGCCTGGCAATACGTATTTTTAGTTGCTCGTTTAGAGACTCCTTAAGTGACAACTGCAAGTTGGACAACAAACAAAAATTGCTAGTGCGATACATAAAACGAACCCAATTCGGTGCAAGGCTTTCAAAATTAAAACATAATAAAGCAGGTGCTTGGTTCGCCGATATTACATCCGAAATGATTGTACATGAAACTCTATTCTCAAGATTTGTTGAACTTCTTCAAATGACTGAAACTATGTTATAACACTGGAATTCTGATATGCCAATAACAATCTATAAAAAGGATAATCACCTACTTTGTGCAAACTACATTGTATTGCTTTTCGCTATTAAAATTGACCAAATTTTTGTCACCCTAATAGCTCGGTTGTTGATCTTTTGTTTCGAGAGCCGTATTAATTGTCTTTTAAAAATGTTGATATATAATGCTTAGATATTTTAATTGAGAATGAGAGTATTGGCTATCGCTCTAAAATAAGGTAAGAGTGTATGCAAGTTCTTTAGAAAATGTTTATGTTATCCAGAACGGAGGCTTTGCTTATATTCAATCCCCACACTGAAAAAAACATGTCCTATTTCCAATCGAAATGCAGTTGTCTCAACCTCACCGTGCGCTCAGATATTGCGAATCAAACTACGAAATTACTTCAACAACTCTTCAATTATAAACCAATGAATGAAAAATTGGACGAATGAAAAATTGGCAAACGGAAAATTTAAAAAAAACGTGAACAAGAAAGTATGAGAAAGTTATTACAGTCAATGCCAAAGGTGGATATGAATTATGATAATTTAAGAAAGAATTAACACCTGACGTAAATACGAGTGAAAAACCTAGTAATGAAGACGCTATCAATGTACAGCGGATCAACAACATTCAAGAAATAAATTAATGCAAGCCTTTGAATGTTAATTTGTATAATTTTCGTCGATTCATTTTTTTTTGTATTAAATTATTACTTTTCTGATAGTTAAATAATTGTTGTTTCGTGAATTAGTGAAAAAGTAATGTAAATAAGAGATTTCCAAGTGTAATTTGTTTGTTCATAAATTCAGTGTTCCGGCGTAATATAAGTTTGATTATATAGTTTTTGAATATTATATTCGTATAAAGTCCAAAATCAGTTCAGCCTATAGATTTTGGAAATGATTTTTTTATGAATCCAAATATTAAATAATCTGCGTTTTAGTTCCCAATCTAGCTGCCCTAAAAACAAATATTTGGTTGGGATTGCATTATAATGAGAAGAAAACAAATTTATTGATACCGTATTGAATCGTTTCAGTAAAGTTTTGGGCATAAACATTTACATTGTCAGTATAAAAACAATGACGATCCATACGCAAACCTTGGAAAAAACTTCAAAGACGGCTGGTGTCCATTTTTGACAAGTGAAACAACTTACGTGATTTTGGGACTCTCTATACCGGACCTGTTGGCCTATGTACGTCATAGCAACAGCCTTTCTACCCTAACTTAGCTTAACAATTCCAAAACAACTCAAAAAATCATAAGACATTATTAATTAAAAAAAATAATCATCAAACCAAAAGCACATATATTCAATTTACAAATCAGCAGTTTTTATTTTAAATGGAAAATTTCTTTCAATACCTAAACATCCAAATACTATTTGCTACCTAGTTGAATTAAAAAATAAATTAAAAAATTGTAAGTGAAAAAGTTTTTTATTTCTTACAGTCTTAATTTTATTTTATCTACTTATGTGGATTAAAACGGATAAATGTTATAGGTTTTATCGTACATAGTGTTATAGTATTTCGTTTTTTTATCTTTTATTTTATATAATTTTTCAATTTTTAATAAGCAAATAAATTGAATTTTCTCTACCCCATATAAATATATCCATATGCAACATGATATGTTGAAATAAATGTGCTCTCCATGTTGTTCTTGGTTTTGTTTATGGTTTTCACTTTACATGTATAAAAAGTTCTAGAAAAGTGTTAGAAATTGAGAAAAAAGTCATCTTTTCATTACAAAAATAAAAAGTAAAATATTCCAATGATGACAGGAACTAAGTATTAAACTTTTTGTTCATCTATCTTCCCTCGATTTATTTCCAAACGAACGGATGTTAGTAAATCTTTGGACTTATGTAAATTACTTTTATTTTTTTTATTTTCTTGGTTAACATAAAATAGACGATATATTTAGAAAATAAATTTATTTTTATTTAGAATTTTATGTATTTGTAGAAGAGTTTTTCTTATTTATTATATAATTTTGAGATTGTTATATGTTACATGAAAATTTATTTTGGATTTTTAATGAATTTTCTAAAATGTGATGCTAAAAAGGTGAAATAAACTATGGAAATTTAATGCTTTTTTTAAAATTAAAATGAATGCTCTTTATACGTTAGCTTAGGCTTTTGTTTTTTTTTAAGGCATAGCGATTTGATTATGTATGCAACTATTTAAGACATAGTATCGGAATAATATAAAATTGGTATTAGTTTGTTATTAAAGGAGATTCTATGGACCTATCACCTGTAAGGCGTGTGAAACTGTAAGTCGAAAACTGACTGTAAGTCGACTGTTAGTTAAAAACTGTGCGTTCCAAAATTACGAAAAAGAGTTAATGTGAAATGGAAAAAAATCATCTCTCAATCCTCAAGATCAAAAATAATAACCCCCAACAAGTAACATTTAAAAAATGAACTCGCGATGAAGGTTTCGTTAATCCTAACAATATTTCCTAATAATAGTGTTATCCTAGTATCTTACATCAGGTGTTAATTGATTTTTTTCAGGTGTAAATATATGACTAGTATCTTTTTTGTTTTAAACTAGATTATTTTTATTGGTGTGTGGTCGAAAAAAAAGATGGTTGAAAGAAAAAAAAAAAGCAATGATGAAATTAATTTTTTTTGTCTTTTCTTGTCCAGATGTTTTAATTTTTAACTTTTCCGATATTCGTATTTTTTTGTTTGTACTGAAAAACAACAACAATTGCATTGATATTATCTCAATTGCATTGAGAATGAGGTTGAAAGAAAATAGAGAAATGATAAAAATAATTTTTTTTTGTCTTAATTGCGATATTTTTTTGTTTGTACTGAAAAAACAACAACAATTGCATGTTAACCTAGTTTTGTTTTAAGATATATTCATATTTTAACTTTGAAGAAATATTTTTTGTTTGTTTTGTATCGTAATTGCGTCTCGATACTATCCCACTTTCGTTTTTGTTGTTGTTTTAATCTGCAGTTTTCCGGTTTGTTATATAAGATTTGATTTTCTTGCCCAGATGTTTTGGTAGTGAAGCAAATAATCATTTTTATTGTAATCTTTTTTTTTTTAATTTAAATCTTTGTTGGTGTCTTATTATTTCGATTATAAGATATATATTTTATAAGATTTATGTCAAGTATATAAGATTTGTGTAAAGCATTGAGAAGAATAAGGAAAAAATGCGTGTTGGAAAAAAATGATAAAATGTAGGAAAACAAAACTTTTTATTTGGAATTTTAGTTTTTCTAATAATAATGATTTCGAGTGATTGTTATATAAGATTTGTGTAAAGCAACGACCCAAAATGTGAGGGCTTTTATTTCGTTTGTTTTCGTTTTTGATTGATTGACAAATTGATTGTTGGTCTGTAGCTTGCTTAACATTGATTCACATAATATAATCTTTATTGCAAAATTTACAAAATTACAAAATTGATAGATATTATTTATAGTATTTTCGGAGTCATTCGTGTTGTATTTAAACTATCTGATGAATCCGATTCTACTTCTACACAAAACTGTCTAACCCCGAAATCTACTTTTTTCTAAGGGATATACCTGACGCTGGGATTTTTTGAAGTTGAGCAAGAAAAAAAAAGAAATGAACACTGCAATCTAATGACCCTAAAATGTGAGGACTTTTATTTCGTTTGTTTTCGTTTTTGATTGAGAGGTTTAAAGCCGGCTGACAATTTTTCAGTTGATTCAGTTCTATCTTAGCTAATTGTTCTTGCAAACTATTGAAAACGTTTGAAAATTAAGAGGAAAACAAAATCCATAAAAAAAGTGAAAAAATTTGCAAATAACAATGAAATACAGCAAAGAAATTGGATCCGATTGGGCCTTTAACTTTTAATAAATGCTCAAATTCTTCAGTAATTCGTAGATGAGGCACATTTCAAAGGATATTTTTCTCAGGGATCTGAGCTTTCAAATTTCTTAATTTTGCTTTTGTTTGCCTACAAACTTAATAAAAAATCAACAAATTTAATCTACTGAAAAATATTATTATTTAAAAATAGATAATAAATAATTTAAAACACATTTTACATCCTAGTTATCGTGACTGAAAGTTGAACTTAACGCCCGTAAAATAAAAGCCCGTTGCTATATAAAACATTAGTGTATTTTTCTATTTTGCCCCCGTAAAATAATTGCCCGGAAAATAATCATAAAATTAGAACAAACAAATAAATTATTGTATGAAGTTTATAGAGAAAATCATGGCTTGTTTAGTATAATTTTTAAAATGTCTAGCAATTAAGCTGTATAGTTGTGCGTAAAATGTTGTACATATACTCAGGCTGAAAGGAAGATTAGCCCTTTGATTCTATTAAAGCCCCCGCTTCGCGTCGGGCTTCAATATGAACCGCAGGCGTAATCTTCTACTTTCAGCCCTCGATATGTAAATAACTATTACAGCAAAAAAATATAGAATACACTAGACAAATAGTATCCTATTCATAACAAAAAAATTTGCAACTTTTCACTTTCTGTATCGCGAAAATTCAATTTAAAACTAATCCTAAAGTATTTGCACTTTCCCTTTCTAACAACTGGATACTTGATCTAGACAGTAAACAAGAACTAAACTATGTAGTTGTTAAATGGTATGGAATTTTCAAATGAAAATCCAGTTTCTGAATTATATTTAAGGGACTTTTTCAGAGGGTTTGAAAAATAAAATGACTTCATTTTTTGCTAACATTACATATTTTTCAAATTTATTATTTCTTTTATTTTATTTTTATAGTTAATTACTAAAGTTTTTCAATTATGATTATTATAAATAACTGTGCCTAAGTTTTTTTCATTCACTGCACCATTCGTCTAGTGTGGTGTCCGAAGATGTTTGTGAGGGGTTATTTTCGAATGAATCAAATACTTCTTTCCAAACCACTCGATCAGGGCAATTAAGTAGATGAATCTGTAAATAGAAGAAAAAAATGTTAAATCAAAATATGTATTAATTTGAGTATTAAGCTTACAAATAACCTCATAGTCTTCTTTTGGAATTACGTGGTATATATTATATAAATACATAATAACCTATATACCTAGCTGCTGCTTTTCTTTACAAATGTTAATGTGACGGAAGAAGTTTCTGTAGGTTATTTGATGATTCACATTGTATGGACATATATATTTTTTTAAACCTACCAAACTAGACATCTAAATATAAAAAAATAAATCAATTAAAGAAATAAAATGAAAATTTCAATTTTAACTTACCATGAATATTGTTTTTTTCCTAATGTAAATTACTTCAGCCTTGTATCGTTCTTAAATATTAGATTAATCATACGTATCCAACATTTATCATACGAATTCCTTAATGTATATGCACTTTCCCTTCCAAACAAAATGAATAGTTGATCTAGACAGTAAACAAGAACTAAACTACATATGTAGTTGATAAATGGTATGGAATTTACAAATAAAAATCCAGTATCTGAACCTTTGAAGTCCGACATTCAATTATATGAGATGGTTCAGATTCACAAAAAGTGACATGTTATTTTCTTCCAATTTTTCATCTATTTCCCCAATAACTGTAAACTAATGGATAATTATAATAGAGAAAATATGGAGGGGCTGAAATCTCACAGCTCTGAGATATCAAGACTTCGGTCTGGGTTAAGGATTTTGATATAGTTTTCGGCAAAAAACTTTCACGAGGACCATGGTTTTTAGTTTTGGGCAGCGATGTATATCAAACATAAATCTTTGTTAAAGTACAAGTACTTTTTATCTCTGTTTAAATATTTATTACAAAACTAACACGAAACATCAATACGTTGCCGGAAAATTATAATCAAAATGCCAAATATATTGTTAAATTAAATAAAATCAAACTTTTTCAAAATTCCAAAAATATTCTAAAAATTAGAATAAAATCAAATATTTAAATATTTTCTAAATTCCAATAATATTTCGAAAATTCTTAAAAATTCCAAAATTCTAAAAATATTGCAAAAATTATTACAAAATCAATAATTCAAAATTTTTTCAAACTTCCAAAAATTATAATAAAATCAAAAATTAAAAATTTTTCAAAATTCTAAACATATTCCAAAAATTCTTACAAAATCAAAAATTAAAACTTTTGCCCGAATTCTAAAAATATTGCAAAAATTATAACAATATCAAATATACAAACTTTTTCAAAATTCCAAAAATATTTCAAAAACTATAACAAATTCAAAAATATCCATGTCCAATTTCATGTTCAATTACATTTACGTCATAAAAACAGCTACATTTTTTTCCAAAAAATTGGCTAAAAAATTAAATGAAATCATTTTTTGACACATTTGACATTATTTTTTGACAAACTTATAATGCCATAATTCTCTATAATAATAATAAAATATCATGTCATACGAACTATTAATTTTATTTTTTTCTAAAAAATTGGGTAAAAAATAAATAAAAACCTTTTTTTTGACACACTTGACAACATTTTTTGACAAACTTATAATGCCATAATTCTCAATAATAATAATAAAATTTCATTTTAACCAAACAATTAATTTTATTTTTTTTCCAAAAATTAGGTAAAAAAATAAATAAAAATCTTTCTTTTGACACACTTGACAACATTTTTTTGACAAACTTATAATGCCATAATTCTCAATAATAATAATAAAGCTTCATTTCAAACAAACAATTAATTTTATTTTTTTTTCCAAAAAATTGGGTAAAAAATAAATAAAAATCTTTCTTTTGACACAGTTGACAACATTTTTTGACAAACTTATAATGCCATAATTCTCAATAATAATAATAAAACTTCATTTCAAACAAACAATTAATTTTATTTTTTTTCCAAAAAATTAGGTAAAAAAATAAATAAAAATCTTTCTTTTGACACACTTGACAACATTTTTTTGACAAACTTATAATGCAATAATCTAGTTTTTGATCTCACATACCAATCCCGACCATCAAGGTTTCTCCAAATTTAATGTTCCTACTCGTAATCACTTAAAATGAACGTTTTTTAAGTCAAAAATATGAAAATTTGCTATTTTTGACACACATAATGATTTTTTTGACATACATACATACAGACAGACATACATTATTTTTTTTTTTGCTTTTTTAGAATCAGGAGGTCCTAAAACGTCGAGAAATGTCAAAAAAAGAGGGGGTAAAAATTTCACTTTGAGCTCATGAATGTACACTCAGAGAATTCTGTTATTAAAAACTATCAAAATAGCCATTAGATTAATAATTTGGTGATTATTATACAGCTAATCACAACTTGTGATTATTTTCACTGATTTCGTAATAACAGGCATTATTAAACTAATATTATTTGTTCGTAATATTTACTAACAAAAAAAAATTAAATTTTAAATCTAAAAACGATAGCTTTTATATTTATAAAAATTCTTATTGGAATAATAACATAATGCATTACATTTATATTAGGTATCCCTTGGATAAATGACATATATTATTATAATAATAAAGTTGTTTTTAAAATAATATTAGGCTATCAGATTAATAATACAATCTTATTAGATTAATAATAGGTTCTTATTAAATCAATAATAAGATGTTATTAAATTAATAATGAAACTTATTAAATTAATAATGGAACTTATATTTTACTCTTTTAAATAAAAGAGAGCATAAACTTTTTATTAACGATTTTATTTATTTCAATTATTTTCATTTAATCTTAAAGTATTTATATTTCACAGTTTTAATTCTAAAATAATTCATAATTTTGCTTTAAAGTATTTTTAAATTTATATGTGACAAAAATTAAAAGAACAAAAGGAGTCTATGTGCGTATATAAAATAAAAAATATAGTAATATTTATTATATTTTACTATATTTTTTATTAATTAAAAATAAATTTACATAACTAAACTAATGATATATATTATTGATTTGAATTTAACAAATCAATCAACAAATTGACCGAATAATATGCTCTTTCTTTATCGCCTTTCAATGTATAAAAATACATTTGGATAAAATTCCAAAATTGGTTGCTGATTGCGGATATTTTATGTGAATAAATAATAGTATATTTTCCTACAAGAGATGAAAACATTGTTTTTGTTGAAAAACGTTTTTATCTCGCGTAGGAAATGCAATTTTTTCTATGATAGTATATATAATCGATATTTTTTATAAATTATAAAGTTATAAATCGACAACAAAACATTCAAAATTCATATTCTATTTTTTCATGGTTACGTTGTTTAAAATACTTTATAAAATTATATGAAAAACCATAGCAACTATAATTTGTTATTCTTTTTCACTAGTGAATTGACTTTTCGCATAGAAAAAATATTTTGAAGCACACATCAATTACTTTATCCACGACTAAAGAATATATGCTTTCCATGCGTATGTCTTCCATTGTAATTGTATTCATTCCACAACTAGTGAATTTGATTAAAATTCTTTAACAGCTCTATAGTTTACTAAATATTCCCCTAACAAATTAAACAACAAACTTGTTTTGTTTACAAATACAAATTTTTGCATGAAAACTGGAAATTAAACGAAATATTTTACAGTCGTGGATAAAATAGCATCTTGTATTCGCTTGGGATGATGGCAATTCTTCACTAGGAGGATTCCCTCCACTCGCTACGCTCGTTTTGGGAAACTTCATCCTCGTGAAGAATTGCCTTCATTCTAAGCTCATACAAGAATCTACTATTCAATGTTGTATAAACATCATACCGTACATTATCAAAGCATACTGGTTGGCTTTATTATAGACCCACTAATTAACAAAAGAGGCAGAATTGGTAATTTTTTATCGAAATACTTTTGTAATATCTCTTCATCATTTTGAACAGTTTCGCCTATAATGGCAAAACTGTTTTAAGAATATCGAACAGTGTATTTCTTATAAATTTTATGCTATAAAGTTTTGTTGGTTTGACGGAGTATCCTGTGCAGTAAATACATAGTTGATAGCAGAATATCATCTAAATAATATAAAACAGAAAAATATTATATTATTACAGAATCTAACATTGAATAGGTTTATTTGTTTTCACTCAAAAAAATTACAAATGACATGTCCAAAAACAACGTTTTAGCTTATAGCCGGGTATTCAAATACATCAGAAACAGAAACAGAATTTCAATCAAATTTGACAGCAAAAAATTCTGTTGCTGTAAAATTTGAATGGAATTCTGCTTCTGTTGTATGTGATTTTCAAGTTTTTGGAGCCAAAAAACAAATTTAAAAAACTTACATCCTGTCATATTCTCTGTATTGCGAAGTTCTTCAACCATCTCTCTTAACTTTTCATGTTTAATTTGTTCTTCAAAAATGGGCTGAGTTTTCTGAATAAATGGTTGGTAATTTACAACCCAAATCGCAGGCTTTCGGAAACATTGCTTTAAAATAAATGTCTATCTGAAAATTTTAAAAGGAATATTATTATAATTAATTATAATTATTATATATATATTATTATAATTATAATTAAAATGTTATTGAAATATACTAATATTGAATTATTAATTACCAGTTTATAACCAAGCGGTAATTTAAATTGCTTCCATTTGGTTAAAATTTCCGAAGTTGATTTTAATTTTGAAATGTCGCTGAGTCTCAGTTGTTTAGTCCTGTCCCATGCAGACTCAATTTTAGCCTAACTACTCTGTTCATCGAACAAAATTTCTACATGTTCTGTCTGATGAATCTGCTTCAGGAACTAAAAAACCAATTATTTTTACCACACCATAGACAGTACAAAAATTTACAAAGTTTCACATACCAAACGTTATCGTTTAATAAAATAATCTTACTTTTTCAATTTTCTTAACACTTTTAACTTTCCACAATTTTTTAAATATTTTTTAAAGTTGTTTATTCAGCGTCTGGATATAAACTGTGATTCTTACCAATATTTTATTAATCGTTATTAAAAATAATAACCTAAAGTAAGATTAATGTATACTATTATTAATTTAATAACCTACGTTTTGAAAGTAAAAACGTCGATGATTAATCTAATAAAATGGTTATTAAAATTAACTACAAAAATAATAATT
Source organism: Diogma glabrata (assembly GCA_963693315.1). Classification (NCBI taxonomy): domain Eukaryota; kingdom Metazoa; phylum Arthropoda; class Insecta; order Diptera; family Cylindrotomidae; genus Diogma; species Diogma glabrata. The sequence goes on from CAVNZG010000004.1 coordinate 47,040, forward strand.
TATGTTTTTATTTTAATAGCTCTACGTTAATCACATCATTTTTTATTTGATTGTCTGAATTCATCATTTTAATAAGAATTGGTTATTAGTTTAATCAACCGTTGTGATTTTTTAAATAATATTGACCGTATTTTTATTTTGATAAACATTTTTATTAAAATAATAACAAAAAGTATTAATCGAACGAATGTGGCAATTACTTTAATAAAAATCGTTATTAGATTGATAAAATAACTTATTACACATTTTTAAAACGGGCGGTTATTAAATTTACTAACAAAATTCTCTGAGTGTAATACTTAGGTCTTTCAGACCGCAGTAAAAAAATACTAAATTTTCAACGTTTTTGAAATTCTATGAACGATTTTCACAATTATCACAGGCCAAATTAAAAAACATGAAAATTCTAATAAACCATCGAAATGATCACTAGATGATAATTTGAATGGTTAGGCTATACATTCGGCTTGCTCCCTATAATCAAATCTCTCCGTAGTTGGTGTGGCATAATTGAAGTGGAACTCTTAAAGTCTTAGCACCAGCTAACTTCGTGCATGTAGCTTTGATAAAAGGTCTTTAATTGTAAGCAGCCTACTTTACAATTACTATAGACTGCTATTAGATTTAGCAATATCTGCTAACGGGCTAATTATTGCCGGTTGCAGAAGTTTGCCAATGATGCAGAAAAAGAAAATGTTTTTGGTCATGTGTCACATCTAATAAAACTCACAAGAAATAATTTTGTTAAACCATGGTTTCAGGATGGATGGTGCATTTGTGGCGAAAGGTGCCAAAGAAGTATGGTTTAAATGGTTTAAGATTTAGAATCGGTAATAAAATTTCAATCAAAAGTGTTACAGGGAGTAATTCGCGGTATCAAAAAGTTTAGCTATTAGCAAATGTGGCACATCAGGGTTCCTTGAATCTGATTTCTGGATTAAATTTTCCCAACTGTTTAAACCTTTAAGAATCTTTTTATTTTATAAAATAGAATGAGTTGCCCAAATCAATCCGAAATGAAAAGGGTGTTTGAGAGTAATACCTAAACAGATAGCAACCTTGGCCTAGCCAAGGTAGCAATTTTAAACAGCATTTGTTTGAGAAAAATTACAACAAATGCATTCGAAAATATAAAACCTGCATCTGAAAATATGCAACCATTGTAGTACGATGGTCTGGAATATTTGGCAAGCTATTATTTACATTGAAAGATTCAAGTTTAATAATTGATAATTTTCATGATAGATGTTGTACTTGGAATAACCGCCTTACAGAAGGTGGCCTTTAAAACCTATACCACGTACTGCTGAAGATGAAGATGGAGCAACATGAAGCAATATCTAGCGACGGTAATAGAAATTCATTGCTAATAAGAAAAAATTATTCAAAAAATTTAATAGACCTTTTGAAAGATTTAAATGAAACAAATTTGGACATATCATCAAAAAATTTTAACCACTGAAGTTCGAGAAAATAATGAACAATTAGAATTTTAATCGGACTAAAAATCTTTAAAATTAAATATCTCAAGAACACGAATTAACGCTTCTTTGTATATTTGATGTATTTTAAAGTAAGGTTAGAGCTATATTTAAAAAAAAAAAAGTTAAAATTTAATTGATTTTAAAATTTTTTGTTAACGGAAGTTGTTTGAAGTCGTACTAAAAATCTTTAAAATTAAATATCTCAAGAACAAAAATTAACGCCTCTGAGTTAATTTGATATATTTTAGAGTAAGAATAGAACTATTTTCAGAAAAAAAATTAATTAAATTCCATTTGATCTTCGACCCTAGCGCCATCTTTAAAAAAGTTTTTTTAATATTTTTATTTAAAAATTAATTATAAAAACAATTAATTAATTTTTTTCAAAAGGACTAACTAATCATCAATCAAACAAAAAAAAGTTTGATGAAATCGTCGTTCTTGAGCAATTTAATTTCAAAGTTACATCGGATTGGCAGAATTTTCATTTTTCATGCATGTTGGGGTGCCCCCTATGCTCAAACTATGCACTTTAAAAAATTTTTTAAATAAGTTGTATTTTTTATTTTGTCCATACTACTTATATGCCAGGTTTCAGGAAAATAAAAAATGGTCAAGCTTTCACAACTCTGTCTAGAACACGTTTTTCATCAAAAATTAAGTATCAATTATTTATATAATATCATTTATTCCTATTCAACAAATAAATATTCAGAAGTAATGTTCTTTAAATTTATCAAGAATATTATAGAATTGGTTGATGGATGAGCTATTAAGATCAAAATCTTGTCCAAAATTGATGATGAATTGATTCCAGCTGACCATAATACGGTTAGAAGGCTGATGTAAACCAACATTAGTACGACAACGAGGTATTTTAAAGGTGTGACTACTTCTAGACACAAAAGCAGGAACATAAAAATTGAGACTCTCAAGACATGACGATGAATCAATAAGACCATTGCAACATTTATATACAAACTTCAGCTCACTTATGTTTCTACGAAGATTGAGTGAATTAAGATTTACCATCTGACAAGAAAGTTCATAATTAAATATACTATTTTCACAGTCCAACAGTTTCCTATAACACAAATATTTCATAAATTTCCTCTGGACCCTTTCAATACTAGTAGAAAAAGTAGTGTACACAGGTAACCACACAACGGATGAGTACTCCAAAACAGGTCGTACAAGTGATTTATATAAACTCAGAATAGCCTGTATATTATTAAACGATTTACATGTTCTTATAAGAAAACCGAGCATTTTTAAGGCCTTTGCCGTAACCATATCTATATGATCAAAAACGGATACATTAGAACTAAAGATTACACCTAAGTCAATGACAGATTCAACCTTGGCGAATTTTTCATTATTAATAGAATAACTGTGGTTTATTCTATTCACTTTTTTTTAGTGAAAGTAACAGCCTTACATTTATCAGGGTTAAGGTAGAGTATCTACCATCTGATTCAGGCGAATATGGCTAAAACTTAAAAGGATTTTGAATTGAGAAAATAACCGCTGTATCTGAGAAAAATCGAAGGACAACTTTGAGGCAGCAGTCTCTTGCTCCGGTCTTAAGCTCTCGGCTGGGTCGTGGTTTTCCTCGTTGTCCTTTGATATAAGGGGACTGCTTTTAGACTTTAAGTTAAATGAAATACTATTAATAGTGGGAGCGATTGCCATTAAAAACTCCAAACAACACGATAAAAGGAATTTAAAGGAACCCAAGGAATCTACATGTCTCACTCACACCATTTTAGAAAACAAACTAACACATATTAACAAAAATTAAAACGGTATACCAAACATAAATCCAAAAACTTATCAATACAAACATCTAGATAACTATAATAATACTACAATAATAATAATAATGCTAAATCATACCTTACTGAATCCTTCGTCGTCTGTTGACCTCATTCCATTGGCAGGGTTCAGTGGGCATCAATCCATTAACACAGTGTATAACACAAATACAACACCAGGTTATTTGATTAAATTTTTAGTTTATTTATTATCTCTTGAGGGTGCGTCTTACAAGTTCTTATATAACTTAAGTTGTTTTCTTACATTGTAAAATTTTAAAATTAAATTCTAAAGTAGAAATTAGTTTTTCTTAGACACTGGGCTTTTCAATTTTATGTGCTTTTTGGTTTTGACTTTTCATCAGAATCTATATTTAAATCTATATGGTATTATTCATTATTTGTCACACACGACACGACAACTGTGAATTATTTTAATTTTCAACTCAATAATTTTTTTGAATATTCAATAACTGTTAATAGCACATTTGTCACTTTAGTAATCACTACATCAAACTCATAATCACAATGACTACACAAAACTTAACTTTAATGACTTTAACTCAACAAAACCTAACTTTAACCCAAACAGAACTTAACTAAAACAAAATCGAATCTAAGCGGAACATCTGTCCACTTCAAGATTCATTCCTCGACAACCAAAAAATTTTTCATACCTCCGTCCAAAGTTTTTGAAGTTTTCGCCAATTCATTAAAATTATAGAATTTATTTGTAACTTGATTTGTTTTCAAATTACCAAATCAAAGAAAATTCAATGCAATATACACACCAAGGTTAATAAACTTAATATCGACACATTAATTATTGTAATTCATAATTCACGTGTCTTCAATTAGTTTATTTACCTTAGTTTGGTGTTATAAAATTTGCAACGTTAAACGATACAAATTATACTTGCATTGGATTTCTTGGATTGTAAAATGTCAACCAATTATTTAGTAAAACAAATAAACTTGAAACAAATTTTGGAGACGGTCATTAGAATTTAGAAGAATAATTAGAAACTATTTTTAGAAACAATTAGATACTAGGAGAAATTGGCAATGTGACGAATGGAAGGAAAATTAATATGGAAGATTTTCCATTGGGCACAATCGTGGGGACGTACCACACGGCCTGAAAGATAAGAGCTTTCATATAGCCCGGGCAAAACTAACTAGGTGTGACAGAATCATGTACCAAATTCTAGGTCTTAATATCTTTGGCATGGAACATCCCTAGCACTTTTCCAGATTCGTCTTCTACTTCATACGTTACGTTACCGATTGCTCGAATTATTTTAGCCTTTATGAATTTTGGCGATATTTTGGCTGAAAACTTTTTTGTGGCATCACTTTGGGCAAAACTTCGCACATATACTACTTGCATAGGTTCCAGTTTCCGTGATCGAGATCGCAAGTTGTATCGCTCTGAACTCTTTTGATACGCGGCTCTAAGGTTCTGCAGTACGGATTCTTGCACCACTGAAGGTTGATTGGAAGTGAATCGAATCATTGGGTCAAATTGAAAATCTGGTGCTGAGCGAAGCAATTCATATGTGGATCCATGTAATATGATCTGACTTCCAAAGACTAAGAAGTGGGGTGAGAACTTTGTGGAGTCGTGAATGACATTACATAGAGAGGTCCTAATTTTAGGAAGATGGATATCCCATTCCTGATGAGATTCTTTGAGGTAGGATCGTATTGCGGCGAGGATGGATCGATTAACACGCTCTGACGCATTGCATTGGGGAGAATAAAACGGTGTGAATGTATGGTGCACTCCATATCTAGATAAAAGTTCCTTGAACTTGGTGGATTTGAAAGTAGAACCATTATCTGAGACAAGATACTCGGGTACCCCATATACACTAAATATTCGAGTTTCTAAAAATTTGCTTACGAGTTCAGCTGTGGCATTTCGAAAAGGTTCAATTATAGCATAACGTGAAAAATGATCTAGCACGATGAAAATGTAAGAGTTTCCTCCTTTTGACCGAGGATATGGTCCGAGAAAATCTACATAGAGTTTCTGAAATGGACGAAATATGGATGACGGATCACCCATGGGTGGCCTCAAGGTAGTATTACTTGGTTTGCTGCACTTGAAAGTAACGCAGTTGGCAACATAGCTTCTAACGTCGTCTTGCATTTTAGACCAATAGAAATTTCGTTTAAGGTACTCTAAAGTCTTAGCCGCTCCAGTGTGGGCTGAGTATGGAGAGTTGTGTGCTTGCTTGAGCAATTTAGGTTGAAGGGCTTTTGGGATAATTAGTTTCCACTGTGGTGTGCTAGGAGATTCAAGAAGGTTAGCAGAAGGGTTTATAAAAACTTTACCATTCTCGTTTTTCATGTTTGAGGCACGATTATTGATCGAAGAAATAAGTTTTAGATAATCACTGTCAGAAAATGCGGGATCTTCCAAATCGACATGTAGAGGAGGTATGTTTGCATCGTCCAAGCTTTTAATTTCAGATATGACGTGCTCTCCATACACTCGAGAGAGTGCATCAGGGACACTATTAAGAGTTCCTTTGCGATATTCAATGTCAAAGTTGAAACCTTGTAACTGCAAACTCCAACGCGCCAGTCTGCCGGTCAGTTCTTTTTGACTCATTAACCACTTTAAACTACTGTGGTCTGTAATTATGGTAAAAGGCAGACCTTCGATGTAGGCTCGAAACTTCTTAACACTTAACACAGCTGCCAAGCATTCGAGCTCTGATACGCTATAATTACGTTGTGCAGCGTTGAGCTTTTGACTCATGTAAGCTATGGGTCTTTCACTGTTATCATCTGCTCTTTGAAACAACACACTTCCAACTCCAGTACTACTAGCATCACACTGGATATAAAATCTTCGTGTAAAGTCAGGATTTACTAGGACTGGCGCTGAAATTAAAAGTTGCTTCATTGACTCAAATGACTTTTGTGCAGTTTCGGACCAAACAAACTTCTTCGATTTCTTTAATAGGTCAGTCAGTGGGGATGATATGCTGGAATAGTTGGCGATGAATCTTCGGTACCACCTGGTAACACCTAAGAATCGTCGGATTTGTCTGACGGTTTTTGGTGTAGGAAATTCAGCGATGGCTTGAACTTTATCGCTATTAACACGTAAACATCCATTACCAACTAAATATCCTAGATACTCTATTTCCTATTTCCTAGATTAAGGTAGAGTATCCTAGATACTCAACACAGTATTTATAAAAATTATTCAAATCATTTTGTAACATCAAGGCATCATTAATGCTTTTAATAACCTCTATATCATCAGCATACACTAAGATATCAGAATTGGAAAAGCACAAATTTACATCATTTGTAAATAAAATGAATAGAAAAGGCCATAGGATGGAACCGTGTGGAACACCAGACGTTACAATTATATTGTTAGATACCGCTTCACCAATTTTTATGAATTGAGAGCGATTCGAAATGTAGCTGCTAATCCATCTCAACACATCACCATGAATCCCCAAGGCATCAAGTTTTTCAATTAATATGGTATGGTCAACCTTATCGAAGGCCCTTGAGAAATCAGTGTATATCACGTCCACTTGTTCACCATTATCAACTGACTCACTTATTTTATTAGCAAATGTATAGAGATTAGTCTCAGTAGATCGGCACTTAATGAAACCATGCTGTTCCGGTATAATTTTATTCTTCAGATATTTGAACATATGATCAACGACTAATCTCTCAAAGACCTTAGATGGACTAGAAGTTATAGAAATAGGTCTATAATTACTAACAATAGACCTATTACCATTTTTAAAAAAAGTCCAAGTGGCACGTATATCCGCTAGAAATAGGTAGATTTCGGGACCAGACAGCTTTGTGTACAAATAGAATTGGATATGTCAGATTAGTTTGAATAAAAAATTTAACTAGAAACAGAATAATCCGAAAAAATTATCAAACTAAATACACAACCGGAAACTACTTTGTCGATGCAATTTCGAATAGTTTTGTTTAATTTGGTTAAAACCGCTTAATAACAAATTAAATCCTTTGGTGGATTAACGTTCTAAATACATCACAACTGCCATACTATAATTGATAATCAACAACAAAACAACATCAAACAACTTTTACACCACAAATATAATACAAATATCTATCAATTGTAAATATGTATGTAATCAATATACATATATTTATTTCAACTAAACCTCTTCCAAATATTCCAAAGAAACTATTCCCTAATTCAAAACAATAATAGCTGCGTTTTTTTCATTTGCGTCAGGGTCAAGGTTTGAAAAAAACGATGTGGGTCACGCAAAGAAAAAAATATTATATTTTAAATTGTTGGCAACACTGAGCTGAGCAGAAAAAAAATTGTGAACTTGTAGCGCCATTTTGAATTTTAAACTCAATATAAAAAAAAATTCAAAAAATATTTAACGTCTCTTGAAAAATAAAACTTCATATAAAAAAAATTCAAAAAAATTTAATCAGAAACGCTAATCCATTTTTTTACATGTAGCAATGTTCATTGATTATTGCAAATGGCGTGAAATAAAATGAAATAAAATAATCGACAATTAATAAAAAATTGTAAACATCTATTCTTTAAAAATATGGATTTTATATCGTAGATATTGCTTTAAAATTAATTTTCAGCAAATTTATTGAAATCATGTTGAACAAATCATATTAAAATTGATTTTAAACAAATTTAACAATGCATCTTTGACAGTTTTTTTATTTGAATTAAGTTTCTTTGACATTCATAAGTTTTAAAATGACTATACCAACCTTATAAAATCAAAACCTACGTTTCGCCATCTCTTGCAATTTTATGTAACCAAAATATTTTAGATCATTGATCTAGACCCGGATAAATATCTGGGTTATGTTGTTATTGTTTTTACATGTAAAAAATAGAGTTGATCTAGACCTTGACCCAGACCCAAATGAAAAAAACGCAACTAATAAATCTTCAAAACAACAAACATTCAAAACAAATTTTTTAGCTTTTTGCGAAAAAAAAATATAAAAACAAAAAAATTATATGAAATCTACCTAAAAAAAAAGAAAATTTATTTAATTGGGATATTTTTGGGATTTGTTTGTAATTATATAGCGTTTTAGTGGCTTGCATTATGGTTAGTATAATGTTAATTGCATTGGAACTTCTAGGGTTAGAAAGCTGAAAATGTCTGATGTTATAGTTGAAAAGTTGAATTAAAAGCTAGTATTAGTTTAATCAAAATAGACTCGAAAATGATGAAAGCATGGCCGTTTGCGTTTGTTTTCGTTTTAATAGCCGCAGGGTCTCAACCTCTGAGCTTAAACAATTTGTTTTTTAAGTTTTGGATAGATATAAGTTGGTATCTACGTGTGCGAAAGTTTTCATTTTTGAGCTTGGTCATTTTCATCTAGATCAAGGACAACAAAGTTTAGTAAATTTTTAAAACAGCTGATTTTTCAGGAACCCTAAATGCCAAGGTTGTCATCTGACAAAAAATGATAAAAAAAAGGTTCAAATATTCAATATTTATTTTTTTTTTTTTTTTTTTTTTGTATTTATCAAATTGACATTTATACAACATTCTTCTAAATAAATAATTATAATAATAAATACTTAATTTACTAAAATTAAATAAAAACATTATAGAGGATCTTTTGAATTACAAAGCTAATAAAATTTGAAAAATATAATATTTAAAATTTGACTATGGTTCTATTTTATCTTTGATATCAGTCTTAAAAACTCTGTTATTGATAAAGCTTGGATATCACAGTTCCTGTAAAAGTCTTGCAATTTATTATATTCTTTTAGCCCTTTATGATATAATGACTGTTGTGTGCAAGATTTTGTGAAGGCTGGTAATCTGTAGTGGGTATTCCTAGTGCTATAGCTATGTACGTCTCTGTTTGTAATTAAAAATTGTTTCAGGTATTGCGGTAAATCGCCTTTAATCATTTGAAAAATAAGTTTTAGGGTATTGAAAAATATTGTTTGTTTAACCGACTGCCAGTTTAGTTTAGATAGAAGCATATCTATAATATGACATCTTTGATCTGCTCTTAATATTACTCGCATATATTTGTTCTGGATTTTTTGGATTCTTTCTATTTGAGTATTGTTCATAATAAATAATATCGAGGAACAATAATCAATATGTGGCGATACAAGCGACTTATAATAAATCTCTTTACTATCTCTTGGAAGTTTATTCTTAATTCTTTTAAATAATCCTAATTTTTTGTTCATTTGTTTGGTTATGTATTCGAGATGTGCATTGAAGTTTAGTTGATCATCTATTACGACACCAAGATATTTGTATTCTTTTACTCTTTCTATTTTACAACCGGTTATATTAATATTTTGGTTCAAATCTATATTTTTCCGCAATGTTGTTACCATATATTTTGTTTTACTTAAATTTAATGAGAGTTTGTGATATTTTAAGATCTTGGTTTAGTTTGACCACTGCTTCGTCTATATTATTGGCAGCTATAGCTAGCAAAGTATCGTCTGCGAACATGTGAATAACAGAATTTGCAACAGATTCAACAATATCATTTATATAAATTGCAAAAAGAGTTGGTCCCAACACGGATCCTTGTGGTACACCCAGGTTATTTGGTACACATTCAGAAACAAAATCATTAATTTTAACACACTGTTGGAAATCTCCCGAAATAAAACCCAACTTTTCTTATAGATTTTGACCTTCTGAGCACGAATATCATATTGATTTTTTTGTTTAGCTCTTATTTTTGAGATATTCACGAAAAACCAATTTTTTGGTGATCAAAAATGTTGTTTCGGTTTTTGGGTCTCATATTTTACAAAACTAATAAATTAAAAATACTAATGAAACAGGTACATAGTAATTGTGCCAACAAATATTTTGAACTATATTTTGTAAAAATCCATTAAGGATTCTGGAAGTTACAGTCGAAAAAAGATGAAAAAATACGAAAAATTCACGTTTTTTTTAAATTTTTCCACTTTCAACACCAAAAATTTTGAACAAATAAAGACAAATTTTTTTTTATTTCTTGGAGCCTTTTATTTCTTAAGCTAAAAAGCAAGAATATTGCTGCGTTTTGCACCAAGTTATTCAAGTTTTCCCAAAGAAAGTCAAAACTCAAAATTTGGAAAAAATAATATTTTACTTAATTTATTATGCCATAAATAATAATTTTAAAAGTTCAGTCATTCTCAAACATCAGTAAAGAATTATATTTAAGTAGTAAAGTATAATTTCCATTTTTTTTCGAAGTTGGGAATTGGATCGATATGAGACGTATATAGAAAAATATAAACAAAAGATAATGAATTGTGAGGAGAGGCAAAACATCATAACATCAGAACTAAATATTTAAGTTAGTTCAAGCACCATAAAGTTAAGCCCCTATTTATGTCTGTTAATACCTGCAAGGTTTGATTCTTTTCTTTTTTCTCTTTTTTTTGTTTTTTGATAATGTAAATTTTTTTCTATCACCGCCCTTGTGTTACTCCTTACGTTTATGATTATTTTAAGTTAAATTTAAGAAAGCAATTACTTCTACTTTTTAATAGTTTTTCGGATTTCCCAACCTTTGCTTAATTAGTTTAATGAGGTTTCTTTTTAAATAGATAATTGTCTTATGATTAGTTGCAAATATAATCTCTCTGAGGATAAATTTAATTCCAAACATTCAAGTGAAAATATTAATTAAAAAAAAAAAATATTACAAATATAAATTTTCAATAGTGTATTGTTTTTAAAAATCAATAAATCAATAGTAATAGCGGCCTTGTAAAGCACCATAGATTGTTAGTAAAGTGTAAAGTCAAGTTTATTTAAATGGCGTCGAAAGTCTAAAAATAGACAAAATTCATTCTGTTTTATTTATGGAAGTTACTTAACACATACTGCTAAAAGAATCACACCATTTATAAGAACTGCCTATCTTCATTTTCAACTGATATTTTCCAACTCCTAAAATAAATCCGAGGTGTGAGGATCTAGATCATGTCAAAAAACTTCACAAAAAAAATCTCAAATTCGAGAAAAAACATATAAAAATAAAATACAACTTTTGTCAAAAAAGACATTTCATAATCAACTAACTGATATTTTCTAACTCTTAAAACAAGTCCGAGGTAGGAGGAGCTAGATCATGTCAAAAAATTTCACAAAAAAAATCTTAATTCCGATAAAAATCATATACAAATAAAATACAACTTTTGTCAAAAAAAGACATTTCATAATCAACTAACTGATATTTTCCAACTCCTAAAATAAGTCCGAGGAAGGAGGAGCTAGATCTACTACAAAACAATTTAAATATAAATCAAATATGTTGCAGAATTTAAATTATTCTTATTTTTAAATTTTTTTTTCCAAATTTTGAGTTTTGACTTTCTTTGGGAAAACTTGAATAACTTGGTGCAAACTGCACCATTATTCATATATTTTAGCTTAAAAGAAAGAAAATTGATGGTACTATAGGTTCCAAGATATTAAAAAAAAATTAGTGTCTTTATTTGTGCAAAATTAATGGTGTTGAAAATGGAAAAATTGTAAAAAAACGTGAATTTTTCGTATTTTTTCATCTTTTTTCGACTGCAATTTCCAGAATCCTTAATGGATATTTACAAAATATAACTCAAAATGTTTTTTGGCATATTTACTATGCGTATGTTTCATTAATATAGTTAATTTGTTTGTTTTGTAAAATATGAGTACAAAAAACCGAAACCACATTTTTGATCACCGAAAAAATTGGTTTTTAGTGAATATCTCAAAAAACAAGAGCTAACCAAAAAAATAAATATGATATTCGTGTTTAGGAGATCAAAATCTATAAGAAAAGTTGGGTTTTATTCAGGGAGACAAAAAAAGTTCAAAATTTGTAAACTAGTGTAATCAATAAACCATTTCAACTCTACCCCTGTTATTCCGGATTTAATAAGTTTTTGCACCAATATTTTCCTATCAATTGTTTCAAAGGTCCTTCTGAAGTCTAGAAAGACGGTAATTATTACATCTCCATCTTCAATACCTCTTTTCCAGTTACATAACATTAAATTTAGAGCGGTTTCACAGGAGTGTTTTGAGCGAAACCCAGATTGCTCTTCAACCGTTATACTATTTTCATTTAGGTAATTCATAAGTTCCTTCTAGGCTATTCGTTCCATTACTTTTTCGTATACGGGTATCATATTTATAGGACGTAAATCTTCAGGGATAAGCGGTGTTTGTCGTTTTGGTATAGGGACTACTGTAGATATTTTCCAATCTGTTGGCTTTTTTTCTTCTCGAAATGAATCATTTATTATATTCACAAAAGCTAGAGCAAATAATTCATTTTGTAATGCATCAAGTAATATGCGTTTATTGATACCATCTGTTCCTGAAGTTGACTTTAGATTTTCACAGGTTTTTTTAATTAAACCCAAATCTACACTTTTAAATTGAAATTTATAGTTTGGGTCAATTGCGTTAAAGTTAACATAGGATGGCATTGGTACATTTTGAATACTCTCATTTATGTCTATAACGCTTTTAACAAATGCATGATTTAGTTTTTCTGCAAGTTGTTGACTTTCATACATAACACACCCATCTATATTTATAGTTGTGATTCCTTGGTTTTTTACACTATAAAATGATTTTATTATTTTCCAGAGTCCTTGGGGATTATTTTTATTATCCGTTATTTGTTTTTGAACATATTTTGCATTTTCATCTCTTAAAGTTTGTTTGTACAAATTTCTTGATACACGGTATAATGCCCAGTTTTCATCTGAGTTCACAATTTTAGTTTTTTTATAACATTCATTTTTTTTATTTTTCAGTACTCTTAAATTATAGTTAAACCACGGTGTATCGTTACGTACTGTCATTGGAACTTTTGTAAGTAGTTCGTTTACACATGTTCTCAAATAACTGATCAACTCGTTGGGTTGATAATCATTCCAGTTTATATCATTCAGTAGGCAATTCAATTCTTGACTAGTATATTTTTTCCAGCTAAAATAGGTACAAACCTGCTTATCAATTTCAATGCATTTCTTTTTATCAAAATCCATACCTAACATATGATGGTCACTAATTTGGTAATCATCTATTACATTGCATCTTACTTTTGTGGAATTAGTTAAAACTAGATCAATTAAACTTTTGCTATTACACGTAACTCTTGTATACTGTTTTACTATTTGCACTAGATTATTATCTTGTATTAATTAGATTAATTTTTTACTATAATAGTCCACCTTTCTAATATTTATGTTAAAATCACCACAAATTACATTTGTTTTATTTAAGTCGACAATATTCTCACACCACTCATCTAAATTTTTTAGAAACACAGAATTGGATATTTCAAATGACTTATATAAGACGCCAAATTTTCCATTTACAGGAAATCCTTTAATCATTTGAATTGCCAGGAACCATATTCTATCCTTATTAAAATTAGAAAAAACTTTAAAATGAATATTTTTCTTTATATAAATGACCACCCCTCCAGTATGCCGGCTATCTGAATCGCATCGGATTATTTTATAGTTTTCGATAGAAAACTCGGAGTCATACATTAAGCTTATAGTTCTTGTTTCGCTTAAAAACACCATTGCAGGTTTATGTTCTAAAACAAAATTTTGCAGTTCCAAGAAATTTGATGGCAAACTTTGGATGTTAGTGTACAGTTTTTCAATTTTAGATGATTGCTACTTATAGCTAATTTTACTCTTGAGTGACATAATTTTTCTTTTGTAAATTATGCACTCTGGATTCCAAACACAATGATTAATGTCAAGGTTGAGATTAAATTTATGGTTGGCTATATTACAATTCATACACTTTTCTTCTTGGTTATTGCAATCTTTATATTTATGAGCTTCTGCACATTTGGGACAGTTTTCATCTTTATTGCATTCAGTAGCCTTATGTGCATACCCATTGCATTTGTAACACCTTCTAATATCGAAATGTTCCACAACTCTACATCTCTCAAATCTTATATTTAGTTTTTCCGCTTCCATTATTTTACGAAAAGTATCAGGATCGACTTCTAAAATTATATCATATTTAGTCGTATTTCTTCTCTTAAGTATGGTGATCAACTTTATGTTACTTTCAACTAAATATTGATTTTGTTTTTTCAGTATTGTTACTATATCTTCTTCATTTACAACCTCTGGCATACCTAGAACTTTTATTCTCGGGAATAACTCAATGGGAACTTTAATATTATATTGATCACCTAACTTTTCTATAGCCAAACGTTCAAGCTTTTTTGTTGCTGCCTCTGAACCACAGTGCAATATAATTCCACCATTATTTACAATTCTGGAACCCATCACTGGAATTTCAGTTGGATCAATATGTGTAATTATATCCCGCTTTGTTTTTTTTTACATTTTGAGTTTCTTTAGGTTGAACACAACTACTTTTGTAGGATTCGATTTCAATGCATCAGCGTAAGAAGGCGTTGCAATATTGGATGAATTTTCAACATGATTTGTTATTACGCTTACTTATGACTCTAAACTGCTTTGGGATTCGTTAAAAATATTTTTAAGCTCATCAATTTTACTGTTCAGATTTTGTAATCCCTCACACAGTACATCATGCTCAACTTCTTGACATTCTAAACATACAAACTTGGCATAAGAACACTTTAAATATTTTGGACCACTTATCAAAATTCCAATCAATACATTGATAGTGATAAAGTTTTTTACATACGCCAAAACATCTTATTGCTGCTCGTTCTCTTGAATCCGTAGGCTTCTTGCATTTTTCACAATCAGGCATTTTTAAGTATTTTTGGACAACTATTCATTTATATCAATAATATATAGTATGTAAAACGATAATTTAAATAAATAATATCAATAAAAACAATATTAAAACAAATAAAAGTTTATTAGTACACCATAAAATTAACTAATTGTTGATCACTCCTGATTTTGATAAATTTCTCACAAAAAAAATGTAAACAAATCACCGAAAGCTTGTATGAAACTGACGTAACACTTTTTTGCGCTTTTTTCTACAAATATATTCAAGTCTTATTAATTGTTTTTTATATAATTCAATTATTTTTCACCAATAATTATTATTAGAAATTAAACATATAACACTCATATAATTAAGCATAAAATTTGACCTGCAAATTTTACTTTCATTTATTTTTTATTAATTATTTATTAAGGACCGTATATTTTGCTATTGAAGCGAATTCAGGGGTGAAGAAACTGTCAATTTTATTTAAACTTTATGTTTCAAACGGAAGTTATAACGCCTTAGATTATTCGACTTTTAAGACCCTAGCCGCTTAAATCGGTACCCCGATATGGCCAGTTCGCGAAGTTGTCCAAGAAATTATTTGCCACAACATACACAGAAAATATTTTTGGTGTAGGTCGAAAATTGCGACCGTGAGTGAGAGTGCCGGATAATTCCGTTATACCTCATATCGTTATATATATACATATATATATATATATATATATATATATATATATATATATATATATATATATATATATATATATATATATAATTATATATATATATATATATATATATATATATATATATATATATATATATATATATATATATATATATATATATATATATATATATATATATATATATATATATATATATATATATATATATATATATATATATATATATATATATATATATATATATATATATATATATATATAATTATATATATATATATATATATATATATATATATATATATATATATATATATATATATATATATATATATATATATATATATATATATAAATATATAATATTTGATGTGATTTTTGGCTTGTCTTTTTTTTTTATATAAATATATATATATGGGACAAAACGCGTCAGACGGATCACCTGCGCCCTTAAAATTCAGCTTGACCGATCAGGACGTTTGAGGGCTCAAATTAAAGCTCTAACAGTATTCTTTGTCTTGCCGTGTGCGCTTTTTGAAAAATCTAAAATGGAGGATCAGTATGGTGGCTACAATGTGTAGATTTAAAACGCGTCATTAGGATCACCTGCGCCCTCAAAATTCAGTTGGACCGATCAGGACGTTTCAGGGCTTAAATTAAAGCTTAAACAGTATACTTTGTCTTGCCGTTGAAAAATTTAAAATAGTGGATCAATATGGTGTGCATAAAGACACTGAAAAAACTTCAAAAAAGTACAAAAAAATTTTTTTTTACCGGAAGTGAAAAACCGGAAGTTGGGATGCAAAACTGTTGTAAAGCGTACTAAATGCTTATGTACCAAGTTTCATCCAATTCGATTATCAGGTACAGATGTTATTGAGCTTTCAAAAAAACAGGTGCTCGGGGGACCCCACACCACTTTGTTCACTATCGCTTAAAAATCAATCAGTTCATTGCCATACATATGTGCATCTTTTTCCAAAGTGTCATCAAAATTTATTCAGGAACAGTGAAAAAATATTTTCAAGTGTGTCAAAAGAATGGTTTTAATTTTTTTTAACCAATTTTTTGGCAAAAAAAGAAATTAATTATTTGCATGACGTGAAATTTAATCGAACATGAAATTGGACATGGAAATGTTTAATTTTGTTATATTTTCTGGGATATTTTTAGAATTTGGAAAAAAAAGTTTAAATTTTTGATCTTATTATTATTTTTTGGATTTCTTAAAGAAATCTGAATTTTTGATTTTGTAATATACCTTGAAACGCTAAATGGAGAGGTTTTGGAGTAGTTTGCTGAGTGTACACCCTAAAGAGCGTGACTAGGTTATGGACGGCCCCAACTAAAAATTATGGTATTATTATTACGATGTGTTTCTCAATGCTTGATATAAATAATTTTACTTGTAGTTGATCATTAAAAATTTATTTTTTATCGATGCGTAGTATTTTAATAATTGAATATTTAAAATAGAAGTTAAATAGCTATTTACTAAAAGCATGGTAAAATCATCTTACATGAAATAATGATTACTTATCTTTTATTTAAAAACTCTTTTAAACATATGATTCTATAGTGCTAAATAATAGAATTTTTCTTCTACACACGCCGCTCTCATCGTTTGATGCCTCTGAATGTTCTATAGTTTTTTAATATTATAAATTACTACAGCTAAAGGTTTTTGAGCACCTGAATATCGCATTATGTTTAATATGGTTTCTTCTTGGGGAATAAAAGCATGACCTATTTGTATTTTCGTCACTGCTGGGGCATCTTTAAATCTCTTGTTTAGGAATTGGCGGGTACGCTCATGGTCCTTTTTACTGTATGTCATGGTCCTTTTTACAGTATGAGCTCACTAAAAATCAATTTCTACCCCTTTTGTTTTAATCATTTGTGTATATATTTATAAGGTAATTCGTTGACCGTGTTTTTTTTAAATAATTTTTATTAATGACTTTTAAAAGAATGTAATATGTTTTTATTTCCACATTGCGAAGTTTCACTTCTTCCGCGCGGAGGGACTCCACGCACAACTTTTATTCGCCTACATATTAAAGTATTACTTTATTACTGTGATTTGCGTTAAACACATTTTACATCCTAGTTATCGTGACTGAAAGTTGAACTTAACGCCCGTAAAATAAAAGCCCGTTGCTATATAAAACATTAGTGTATTTTTCTACTTTGCCGCCCGTAAAATAATTGCCCGGAAAATAATCATAAAATTAGAACAAACAAATAAATTATTGTATGAAGTTTATAGAAAAAATCATGGCATGTTTAGTATAATTTTCAAAATATTTCAA
This sequence comes from Diogma glabrata, assembly GCA_963693315.1. Lineage (NCBI taxonomy): Eukaryota > Metazoa > Arthropoda > Insecta > Diptera > Cylindrotomidae > Diogma > Diogma glabrata. The sequence goes on from CAVNZG010000004.1 coordinate 65,092, forward strand.
AATATTTCAAATATTTTAATTGGATAATGAAATTTTGAATATCATGGGTGCTTTGATAAAAATGTCTATTTTTATAGAATTTAAACAAATACAAATGTTTTTCACTTTTTTGGATGTAACTATGACAACAAAATATATGGTTAAAACGTAACACTTTAAGGACGCAAATCACAGTATTAAAGTAACACTTTAATATATAGGCGAATAAAAAATGTGTTTTACGATTCATTTGTTCGTAAATGTATTTAGTCAATGAACAACTTTAGCCTTTTATAAACAAAAGTGTACATTTATATATCTGAAGCAGTGTTAGAACTCTTAAGAGGTAAGCATATTATATACTATATAGTATCATACAAATTTGAAATTTTGTCATAGTAAATTTTTAAATTTCTAGCCTGAAATAAGTTCTATAACTAATGATATTTTTAATAAAAATAAGCCACGTATTGATAATAGATTTGGCTGATTTTCTTGCAGTACAATAATGTTATCTTCAGTTAAAAAGCACCACCGGCAGAGATGTGCGAACCCATTTGAACGAGCAGGTCACGTAGGAAAAAATTTACGTAAGCCACCAAAAACTATGAAAATCCATTTTGTTGATTTATCAGAAACGTGTGTTATTTGTGAATCGTGTAGAAGATATTTTTACGCTAAAATTAAGTCACCATCAACTAATGACAGTATAAATATTGAGTCCCAAGGATCTGGTAGTGAACTGCCTTTTGCTCCTAGAACAACTACGAATCGTCAAGCAGATCTTGAAGACATTCTAACGGGACTTAAAGAAAAATTCCATTCTTTGCCAGCAAATGATCCGTTACGTATAAGTATACTAACAGTTGTTCCCGAATACTGGAGTATCCGCCAAGTCACAACTGAATTCAAGACATCATTCAGAAAAGTTCGTGAAGCTAAGCAGCTTCGACAGTCAGCTGGAGTGTTGGCTTATCCAGTCGCAACATCAGGAAAAAATTTACCTGAGGTTACAGTTCGAAAAATAAAGGATTTCTACGAACATGATCGTAACAGCAGAATTATCCCCAACAAAAAGGATACCATCTCCGCAGATATTAATGGCGTAAAAGTAAAAAAACAGAAAAGATTATTACTAGACGATATCAAGAATTTGCATACCCAATTCAAAGAGCAAACTCCTGAACATCCTGTTGGACTGACTAAGTTTGCAGAACTAAGACCAAAGTGGTGTGTTGTAGCAGGATCCTCTGGTACTCACAGTGTCTGCGTATGTACGACGCACCAAAATTTTAAAACGATGATTGAAGCTGTTAATTTGGGAAGACTTTCGGATAATACTCTTAACGATTATAGAGATTGTTTGAGTTTTGTTCTTTGCAAAAAATCGCATCCCAATTGTTATTTAAATGAAGGTAATGTATGTCCGGACATTGAAAAATTTTCAAATTATGTTGGTAATATATTAGATGAGCACAATATTAGTCAAGTCATTTTTAGCGTATGGCAATGTACGGACCGATGCATTTTAAAGAAAAAATGCTTATCATTAGAAGATTACGTTGAAGAGTTGTCTCGTAGATTAACTGAATTAATACCTCATCATTTCATCTCTAAAAATCAATCGACTGTTATTTTTGAAATGAAAGAGAAAATTTCACCTCAAGAAGTTATTGTTCAATTGGATTTTTCTGAAAATTACGCTTTTGTAGCCCAAAACGCAGCGCAAGCTTTTCATTATAATAATGACCAATGCACAGTATTTCCTGCTGTTGTATATTTCAAGAAAAATAATGAAATAAAACATTTCAGCACTGTATTGTTATCTAACTGCACAACCCACGATGCTACGGCTGTATATATAATGCAGCAGAAGCTAATACCTGAAATTCGGAAGATCTGTCCAAGTGTGAATAAAATTATATATGTGAGTGATGGTGCTAAACAGCACTTTAAGAATCGTTTTCAAATGATAAACTTAATGAATCATAAAAAGGATTTTAATATTCTTGCTGAGTGGCATTTCTACGGAACAGCACATGGAAAAGGCAGTTGCGATGGAGTGGGAGCGATAGTAAAGAGAGAGGCTACTAGAGCGAGCTTGCAAGCTTCACCAAATGAAGCTATTCTGGATGCGAGTTCTCTTTTTTCATGGGCTAAAAAGCGATCCTTCGACATACAATTTCACTTTTACAGTAAAAAGGACCATGAGCGTACCCGCCGATTCCTAAACAAGAGATTTAAAGATGCCCCAGCAGTGACGAAAATACAAATAGGTCATGCTTTTATTCCCCAAGAAGAAACCATATTAAACATAATGCGATACTCAGGTGCTCAAAAACCTTTAGCTGTAGTAATTTATAATATTAAAAAACTATAGAACATTCAGAGGCATCAAACGATGAGAGCGGCGTGTGTAGAAGAAAAATTCTATTATTTAGCACTATAGAATCATATGTTTAAAAGAGTTTTTAAATAAAAGATAAGTAATCATTATTTCATGTAAGATGATTTTACCATGTTTTTAGTAAATAGCTATTTAACTTCTATTTTAAATATTCAATTATTAAAATACTACGCATCGATAAAAAATAAATTTTTAATGATCAACTACAAGTAAAATTACTTATATCAAGCATTGAGAAACACATCGTAATAATAATACCATAATTTTTAGTTGGGGCCGTCCATAACCTAGTCACGCTCTTTAGGGTGTACACTCAGCAAACTACTCCAAAACCTCTCCATTTAGCGTTTCAAGGTATATTACAAAATCAAAAATTCAGATTTCTTTAAGAAATCCAAAAAATAATAATAAGATCAAAAATTTAAACTTTTTTTTCCAAATTCTAAAAATATCCCAGAAAATATAACAAAATTAAACATTTCCATGTCCAATTTCATGTTCGATTAAATTTCACGTCATACAAATAATTAATTTCTTTTTTTGCCAAAAAATTGGTTAAAAAAAATTAAAACCATTCTTTTGACACACTTGAAAATATTTTTTCACTGTTCGTGAATAAATTTTGATGACACTTTGGAAAAAGATGCACATATGTATGGCAATGAACTGATTGATTTTTAAGCGATAGTGAACAAAGTGGTGTGGGATCCCCCGAGCACCTGTTTGTTTGAAAGCTCAATAACATCTGTACCTGATAATCGAATTGGATGAAACTTGGTACATAAGCATTTAGTACGCTTTACAACAGTTTTGCATCCCAACTTCCGGTTTTTCACTTCCGGTAAAAAAAAATTTTTTTGTACTTTTTTGAAGTTTTTTCAGTGTCTTTATGCACACCATATTGATCCACTATTTTAAATTTTTCAACGGCAAGACAAAGTATACTGTTTAAGCTTTAATTTAAGCCCTGAAACGTCCTGATCGGTCCAACTGAATTTTGAGGGCGCAGGTGATCCTAATGACGCGTTTTAAATCTACACATTGTAGCCACCATACTGATCCACCATTTTAGATTTTTCAAAAAAGCGCACACGGCAAGACAAAGAATACTGTTAGAGCTTTAATTTGAGCCCTCAAACGTCCTGATCGGTCAAGCTGAATTTTGAGGGCGCAGGTGATCCGTCTGACGCGTTTTGTCCCATATATATATATATATATATATATATATATATATATATATATATATATATATATATATATATATATATATATATATATATATATATATATATATATATATATATATATATATATATATATATATATATATATATATATATATATATATATATATATATATATATATATATATATATATATATATATATATATATATATATATATATATATATATATATATATATATATATATATATATATATATATATATATATATATATATATATATATATATATATATATATATATATATATATATATATATATATATATATATATATATACATATATATATATATATATATATATATATATATGTATAAATATATATATATATATATATATATATATATATATAAATATATACAGAGCCGGGACGAGGCTTAATTACGCCCTAGGCAAGAATAAGATTTGACGCCCCTACCCTCCCCTCTACAGAGTTGGTTTGTTTTAAACACTGTTTAAAACAATGTTAAAAAAAAATTGGTTTTTATTCCAAAAAAACAATGTTTTAAACAAAAATTGTTTTTTTTAAATATAGCAATGTTACTTATTTGTTTTTTAATTGAACTGTTGCATAATGTGGTATTTTATTGTTTTTAATACATTTACGCCTAATACGCCATTAAAATTTTGAAAGTTTTTAAAAGGAATCACATGTCAAAACATTTGTACAAAAGTGCTGGCGGATCTAGTATTCGATTGCCGACAAACGCAATTCGTTTAATTTCTAAATAAAAAGTGACAAAGATGTGTCATTACTGTGAATCAAAAGGAACATCCTAGTTCTGAAAAGAAAATTATAGATTCGGTGCGAGATTTGTAAAATTAGGTTACATATTTCATCTCATTGTTGATTGACTTGACGTAATGTTTTCCATTACATTAATTTTCAATAAAAAATGTTGTGTTTGAGAATTTACAATATGTGTCACAACAATACCCGTAAAACAATTTTGGAAAAAATGCATGAAATGTGTACTAATTGTGCATGACACAATATGTCTGTGCACAAAATTTTTTATAACACATGTCATGCACATGATGTGCACCACACCATGCACATGTCGTAAAACGCCTTAGCACATATATGCACAGACATTTTAGACTCATGTGCATCAAATGTGTACTAAAATGTTCACTCAAAGGCTCATTAACATAGTTTGCAGCAATGTATACATTTTTCAGACACATGTTGACGGGATGTGCATCACCAGATTTACAGAAAAATCATATTTTGTTCCGGAAATTTTTAGGTTCATTTTAGAAACAAATGCACCACTTGTGCATTTACATGTTCACGATGGGTTTACAAAAGGGACATAAATTTTCTGTATACTTCTTAGAAACATGTTTATGACATAAATTACAAAATATCAAATAAATTCGTTAATAGAAATATCATATCCTTATACTAACCAATGTGTAGTCATAACACAGCTGCTGTTAGCATAGTATTTAAGCCGAGGAGCGATAATTAAAGTATATAATTTTGTAAACTATGTATATCTTAAATGGATGGAACTCTAGTGAATTTTAACCAACTGAAATTTATATATTTCGTACACAAGTATATGTGCATTTCGTCTACATGTATATAGGTCACTTCGTAAACATGTTTCATGCGAATTTTATAAACAAATGCACAAATATAAAATTACACGGTGAACATTTGTCTAGAGTAAACATGTATACATGTATACAAAATGTGCATAAAACATTTTGTTTAAAGTTCTATACATTTTGTATACATGTTTACATGATTTAAAAATGTTAAATTAAAATAAATTTGTATGACGTTAGTATTCAAATACATTTATACTTCAACTAAATTTTAAATATACACTAGAATATTGCCAAAAAAGTACAAATTTAGTCAAAATAAAATGTGCACCTACTCGTGCACCATACACATGATGTTTGTCGGGATAC